>JABCMJ010020377.1:0-17597 GCA_014822125.1 Arbutus unedo | reverse complement strand
TTAAGTAAAAACTACATTTAATTTACTTTTCTTTTACTTTTTTTTAGTTTAATTTATTTATACGGGTTCTTACATGCGTTGACAATTTTGGTGGCCCGGGATGAAGCGCGATGTGGTTAACTTTGTAGCACTATGTATTACATGTCAACAAGTGAAAACAAAACATCAACGACCTGCTAGAGAGTTGCAACCACTACCTGTGGCTGAGTGGAAGTGAGAGAATGTCACTATGGATTTCGTTTTAGGTCTACCAAGGTCACAGAAGGGACATGACAGAATTTGGGTGATTGTTGATCGCTTGACGAAGACCGCTCATTTTTTACCTATTCAAGTGACTGATTCTATCGAGAAACTCAATCGTCTGTACAATCGGGAGATTATTCGCCTTCATGGGATTTCCGTGTCTATTGTGTCCGATAGGGATCCGCGGTTTACCACACATTTTTGGCAGAGCTTGCAAGCAGCGCTTGGTACCCATCTTTTGTTTAGCACTACTTATCACCCTCAGACAGATGGGCAATCTGAACGAACGATTCAAATCTTGGAGGATATGCTTCGGGCTTGCGTGATGAATTTTCAAGGTAGTTGGGAGGATCACTTACCTCTCTGAGATGGCACTTTATGAGGTCTTATAAGGGAGATCTTGTCGATCACCCGTGTGTTGGACCGAACTGGGGGAGACGACTTTTGTTAGGTCAAACTTGATTGAAGAGACCACCGAAAGCATAAGAGAGATTCGCCAACAACTTTTGGCTATACTAAAAGAAACAACCGAGCAAGTTAAGAAAATTCGTCAAAGATTACTTACCATTTAGAGTCGACAAAAGAATTATGCTGATCGTCATCATCGCCCACTTTCATTAGAGGTGGGGAATCATGTATTTTTGAAGGTGTCACCAAGATGGAGTTTATCACGATTTGGGTGAAAGAAAAAGCTTTTCCCACGATATATTGGGCCATTTGATATCATCGAGAGGGTAGGGGAAGTCACGTACTGTTTAGCGTTACCACCAAAGTTGTCAAGTGTGCATGATGTGTTTCATGTGTCGTTGTTGAGAAAATACGAACCGGATCCTTCGCATGTTTTGGAATGGTCCGAACTTGAGCTAGAAGCTAACGCGTCCTATGGAGAGGAGCCAATACGTATCCTAGATTTTCAGAATTAAGTGTTAAGGGGTAAGACTATACCATTGGTTCGGGTATTGTGGAGAAACCAAGGCAAAGAAGACTCGACTTGGGAATTTGAGAACGACATTAGGGAGAAATATCCCCATTTATTTACGGTTTGATTGTGTATTTCATTTAGACTTGATAGTCATTGAATTGTGATAAATACTAGATTGGCATTGTTAATGCTTGAGCCATTTTGATATGCTTTACTAGTATGGTGGACTTGTTTAGTAGTACTATCAGTGTGCTTTGAGCATTATTGAGTTGAGTGAAATTGAATTGTATTTTATGCGACATTTTAATTTCGTGGATAAAATTCTTTTAAGGAGAGTAGAATGTGAGGACCCAAATTTTTTTTAATTTTAATCTTATTTGAATGATTTATTAATTGCCCGAAATTCAATTTAACAAGTGATTTATTACATTTTATGCACCTATAATGATTTGAGATTTATGTGTGGTGTATGTTAGATAAGGATTTTGTGGGTAGCATGTGATATAGTTAGAGGGTGAAAGTGTAATTGAAACTTTAAAAGTCTTACATTAGATTGTTTTTGTGTAAACCCATCTTTTTCTCTCACTCTCTCTCTCTTCTTTCCCGTTGGACACCCATGGGTATGTGTGTGTGATAACTCTCTCAAACCCCATCTCACAAACCTTGTTAGAATTTTGAAATTCCTCAAGATCCTTCTTATTTCTCTTGTATTTGGTGGTTGACTGTGCTCATTTCTCTTGGAGGGAATTTACTTCGAGTTTATCCACCATTGAAGCTAGAGCTTACTTTTTTAAGCTCAAATTCTTCAATCTGACCCTCAAGATAGAGATCTCTTACCTCTCTTATGTGTGTATAACTTGTTTTTGGTGTTTTATGAGTTTGGTTATTGGTTTAGAGTTTGAAAATCGAAGTTAAGAAAAAGCAAAATCTGCAAAAATTACGCATCAGTCTGTCCTTGCTATTACTGGTAATATTGTCTATATTACCAGTAATTCAGTGTTTCATTTTTAGACAATGTCCTGTCTTACAGGTAATAGTGTCTGTATTACCAGTAATTTAGTGTTTCATTTTCGGACAGTGTCCTGTATTACTGGTAATAGTGTTTGTATTACCAGTAGTAGCGTCTGTATTACCGATAATTCTATACTTTATTCTTATTGAAATCATTATCAAAAATTTGAGTTGTTGACTTCTAAGATTGATGTTTTTACCTATCCTTTGGACTTACTTCTAATATTTATATCTTATGATTACAATGCAATATGTTTAGATTTAAGATGGTGATTACTAGACATGTGCATTACTTGAGAGTTTAAGTTGATGAAATGAAATTGTTATAGGAGATGAGACATGCGTGGGACACTTGAATGACATGATAGATGAACTAGACTCCCCGAAGGAAAATACTAGGAGTGATGAACTAGTCTCCTACGGGATTACTAGGTATAAAAAATAAAGATTCAATGAGGACATGATTGATTGGACTAATAACCTAGGAGGTGCGATAAATAGTTTTATAACACACCATTTTATATCCATGTAAGATTGTTATAAATTTCTCTATTGGGCTTATTAGCTCAGCTCCTCTATTTTCTTTTCAGGTGCAACTCCAGACGTTTAGCATCATTTGGCATGGGTACTTAGACTATTACATGATTTTTTAGAAGAGTCTCATACATGAAATTATTTAGCATCTTTTATTTAATCGTTTTTGAGAAAATATATTGTAACTCTATCTTATTTTGGTGACATACTCAATGTAATATTTTGAAAACTTTTATTTCATGTAAATGATCATTGGGATAGAGTGACCCACTATGTACTTATGATCAAACTAGAACACTTATCTTCTTATGCATGGATATTTTGGGAGGATTTCATTGAGCCTTTGGTAAGGATTCTCTAATTCCTACTTATTTATTTAATTAGTTCTATTTTTAAATTTGAGGGCGTGATAGATCACAATGCAACAATACCAATCTCATGATTATATCGCGTGAGATGCCACGTCTCAAATAAGGACCTGAATTTTTTTTTTGTTTTAATTAATTGTTTGGAACGTTGTGGAGCATGGGTTATTAATGTAAAGTATATGAATCGGGGTCCTTGTGGCATTATGTGTTAATTTGAGACTTGTTAAGCATGTTGCAACTTAGGGAAGTGAGTGCCTTTGAGTAGATATATTGAACTATGTTCATTTTTCTTTCTTTTGTGTTGAAAGCATAACTCCCATTTGCATATCTTCTTCACCTAGCACCCCCCCCCCCTCTCCCCTCCCTCTCTCTCTCTCTCTCTCTAACCTCAAGCTCAAATGGTGGCTCACTTTTCAAATCCCTTCTAGATTCTTCATCTTTCCTTCGTACTTGATTGATATCCAGAGTTTATTTGCACGAAATTGCTTGGAAGGGGTTGATTGAAGCTTCTTTGCCATTGAAGACTTAGAACTTTTCATTGGGAGCTCAAATCTTTCATCACAACCTTGAGGTAGGGACATTAACTCAATATTGCATGTTTATGACTTGATTTGGTGGTTGAGTGAACCTAGAAAACATTTTTTGAGCCATGGATCAAAGTAGCAAAATCTACAGTTTTCTTCGTTAAGCGTATAGACGAAAAAATCAGCTTCTTGATTGACAATGAAAATGTTTGGGCATCCGAACAGGGATGCATAAAACTTTACTGTTTTTTTTTTTTAGTTGCCTAAGCTTTATCTCATGATTTAAAAACCTAGATAAATTTTTAAAGTGATTTTCAAATCCATTTATGGGCCCAAGGCATGACGTAAGGTGCTAAATAAAGTAACTTCCTTAGCTTGTCAAAGAAATAAGAAAAAGAGGTTTTTTCCTACTTAAAAGATGCCTTGAAGGGAATTAGTAGTGAAGGGTCTAAAACTTGACATTTGTGGCGAGAAAATTGCCGGAAATAGCTTTCTGATTCCCCTGGACACAGCCATTATTATGCTTTTTGACAAACTTTTCGGCTGTCAAAAATCGAAGTTAGTCACTAAAATTTCAAGACCTTGATTTATTTGAATGTTCCTATGTTTTAGCGAATTATTTCCATTATGATTATTGGACTTAATGGTCTTACCATGCTAGTGCATTCTTTATGCTATAAAATGTTGATCTGCCTCGATTTTTGAATGTAAGTGGTTTCTATAACACGTAAATCATGGACAAAATTAGAATGTAACACATTGTTGAACGTCGACACATGAGAAATGACAAAACTATGGCAAATTCAATAGACTTCTTCGGAAATTCTAAGAATGACATGAAAAGTGTACTAGACCTCTTCGGAAATGTTAGGAGTGAACTGGCATCCTTCAGGAGAATACCAAGGATGAAGTGAACTAGCCTCCTTCGATAGAATACCAAGAAATGACAATTTGACGCCTCGTGATATTACGTTAATGAGACACATAAACTATGACATGTGATGGAGAATTGGATGGACAAGTGAGTTAGCATTGAGAAATGTTTAGTCTCCTTTTTTGTGGTTCTTCCTTTGTGTTATGTATATGATCATGCCTATGTCATACTCCTAAATTTATTTGGCATACCATCTCACTTCATGCTCATGATATATTGGCGTAGATATTCCTATCGGACTTGTAGCTCAACCCGTCATTCATTTCAGGTACCGTTCCGGAGCAATAACTTGGAATGCATGGCATGCGTGTGATGCATATTTTTTGAAAGCTAACGGGATGAATTTATTTTACATCCTTAGAAAACCTTATTTTGGAAGATGTGGTGTAACTTCAATTTCGCATTCTTTTGACTAGTAGTGAAATGCTTAAACTCTTGATATGAAATTTGATGTAACTTGGGCCGGGATTGCCCGTTTCTCTTGTATAACCCTTTTGAACTCAATCTTATTGGCACATTATTAATGGATATGTTGGGGTGGTTAGTGAGTCTTGTGAGGATTTTGTTATTGATATGTATGTTTTTAACTTATTGAAAATTGAGGATGTGACATCTCATGAATACATCATCTGAACATTGAATATCTCAACTGAAAATTCAATAAGTAGTCAAAATATCATCCAAAAATCAACTAAATCTTGATTTTATCGTATGGAAATGCAATATCTCTTGCAACCATCAATAAATAGTAAATATATTGTATGCAATTTGATTATCTCGTCTAGAAATTGCATATACCATGACATCCATCAATTTCTCGCCCCTGAAGTCACAGTATCATTCTCATCTCCTCTGAATCGTCAAAATGTCATAGAAAAATCAACATCTCACGTTTGTCTCGTTAGAAATTTAATTATATTACACCATCCACCAATATCTCCAGATGGAGTCAACATATCGTCTGCTTCTCGTATCATCTCAAATGTCTCATCTATTCTTGCGTGACTGTGGAATATTATATCAACTCGTCTCATGTTGCTTATCCCTAAATTGTGAGATATCATATAGATCTCGGCTTCGACTAGTGTCTCAACTTATCTTCGCTAAAATCAACTCTCAATATCTCGCGAAATATGTCCTCCGAAAATCTTGGGCCCAAAGATTGACAATGCGTGTAGTGCATGTTGTGCATAAATCTAACACGTCATCACTTAGATGACGCGTGAAGCCTACTTCCACATCATCTCATGTTAGTCCTAAATTACCTTTTGTGATATTTGGTAATTTTCTAGTCAAAACACACTCAATATTTTCTTGTAATTAGTTTTATTATTAGAGTGTCTGCTTAGGGTATGGAAAGAATCATAATTTAATTTGTATTTTATTTGGCAACTCTTTTGAGTAGTAAGTTTGCTAGTTTGATTAAATGTCTTTTCCTAGTCGATTTCTTTTGAGTAGTAAGTTTTCTAGTTGGATTTAATTTCTTTTCCTAGTTGATTTGGGATGATTCCAAACTCTCGAAGATAATAAGATTGATGCAACAAAATTACTAAAATCAGACTTGCCATTTGAATTTTGGTCCAGTGACTTGTGCGTTCAGTTATAGATATCAACAGTTAGGGTTGGAGCTATGGTACTGAAATATACACGTTTTGAGATAAATTCTTTGAGAGAGAAAGGCTTTCAGTGTTTCACGAATATATACCGTGGTGTTACATCGGATCAAGATGGATCATGGAGCATAGATCATCATTACCAAGGGTTTAGTTGTTCATTTCTTTTACAACAACGTTTGTCTCAGAAAGCTTGTGGATTCAAGGTAGAGACAGTCAATCACTGGGTGCGGTGAGCGAGGATTCGACATTTAATCTTGGATCAACTATGAGTAAGTCATAGTTGTGAGTATAGATTATTTTGTAATCGCACAATGGTTAGTATAGTGATTTGATTCCTTCCCGTGGTTTTTACCCTTTTAGGGGTTTTCCATGTACATCTGCGTCTCTTGCTGGACCTAAATGTTATGAGTGTCATGGGTATGGACGCATGGCTAATGTTTGTGCAAATAAACTTAAAAAAAATAGTTTGAAAGCTAACATTACTTGAGATGATGATAGTGAATCAGAAATTTTTGATAAAGAGGGTAATTACTATGAAAATTATATGACTTTTGCTACTTCTCTTAAATCTAAGAAGAATTCTGATTCTGATCGAGAATCTTCGGATAGTGAAGATAGTGATGGGGAAGAAATTAATAATTTCAATGACTTGAATGAGACATATAATACTTGAATGACCCACAAATTTTTAATCAAAATAAATACTCCGAGCAAATTTTTTGTTTACTTCGCATATATAAATTTCGTTACCTATGCGTACACGCACACGCGTGTGTGTGTATATGTTGATGTATTTATGTATTATATATTAGGTGTATATAATATCCCTTTATATTTTATTAGAATATTAGATAATATAATACTTTAACTATATATATATATATATATATATACATATATACATATACAGTAGTATGTGATATATGCATATATATACCCCTCACCGGACAACCAAATCTCACCACTATTTTTCAAATCTTCCATCTCATGCTCACTCTGTCATCCCCCACCAATCAATCAACTTGCCTCCCAAGCCTACTCTTCCCACTGTTGATTTTCTCCCAAGCCCTCTTGACCCTCCACTCTTGTCCCCTCCATAGCCTATAAAAGGGCAGCCCCCTCCTCTCATTCCTCACACCTTCAATTGCATAGAAAGAGAGAGAGAGAGTTTCAAACCCAGAGAATTTCGGAGAAGAAGAGAAGCAAACCCAAAAGGTTTTGCTATTTTCAATCTGCACACCATCACCAGCTAAAGCAGAAGCGAGAGAGACGAACAACTATGGAAAGAGAAAAAGAAAGGGAGAAAGAAGGAAAGAAGCAAGAGCAAGAAGAACCCACTGAGTTCTTCCAATTTTCCACCATTCAATCAAATTGCTTCTTTTCAAGTTCAAATTAAAGTAAAAAATCCTTCCCTTGTTCCTTATTTAGTGTTTCGGATGTGCCCCAAAGCTCCACGGAGTATTAATGGCCGAAACTCTAAGATAGAATATGAACCAAGACCTCCGGTTGCTGATCCAATCGCCAGTCTGGTCGCCTATCTGGTCATCAGTCTGGCCAGCTACCCCGCTAGTCGGATGGATTTCTGTTTAAGACAGATTTTTTGTCCAATCATATGAGTGCTAAGAAGCTCAAAATGACCATGAAGTTGGTAGGATGATATATTAGGATGTTATCCTGCATCTCCAATTTGAACCAAATGAATCGAACCTCTAGAACTTCGGGACTTTATGTTTTAGTAAATAGTGTCTGATTTTGATTAATTCTGTAAATATTCAATTTTCACCAACTTAGAAGAACCTTCAAACCTTGCACCCATTACCAAAAGTGTTACTAACATAGAACTACATCCTTGTAAAATTGTATAACATTTGGAGTGGAATTGATACCTTAGTTTCATGTGTTTCTAAATTGAAAGGTTATGACAGATTTGCCGATTGTCGTTTTAGCTATCTCTCGGACCTCAGAACTTTCCGGACTTGCTTAAATTGACGTTTAGGAATCATATATACTAATTTAAGAATGCTTAACGTCTATGGTATGAAATCATCTTTTTGACTTAGAGACACCTCAAGCCTTGAACCCGACATTTCATCTATTGCACGAACATAATTCTTTCGAATACTTAGATTGAAACCTATAACTTGCAAATTCATATGCTATTTTCGAATGAAAAGATTAACCATAATTAATTTTCGTTGTATACGTTATTCGAACCCGGTCATACCCCAAATAAATATTAAATTCACATTGACCCAAACTATGTTTAATTACGATCTTACCCCTATTATTCTAAACTATACAAACAACCCCACAGTTGATTAAATTAATCAATATGTAACCTTATGTTACGATTAATTGCATAAATATTAAACACGTTTATTAATCCACTTCACCCCTACGCTATAGAGATTACACTTTGATCTCTAGAATTCTTATGAATTACGTTTTTATCCTAACTCATGTTAATTACTATTTTACCCTCGTATTATTTAATACCTTTAACTAGCCCCTATATTTTACATAATATATTTTTGCCTTTTTCATAAGATTAAATGCTTGGAAATATTGAAATAGTTTCCTAACTAAATAAAGATGAGTAGGTGGCCATAAAATATTTTTGAAACCACAAAATGACCAACTCTTAAATTTCCATTGCAAAACAACCCCTTTTAAAATTAACTAATTTTTGGGATAGACCCCCCCCCCCCCCCCCCAACCCCAACGTAATGGTCGTAAACCCTATTAATTACATAAACAAACTCTAGACATTTGACTTGGATAAACATTGATACTCAAGGGTATCCCGTGGATATCCGAACATCAAAACATACTCTACTATATAAAGATTAGTTGATGTTGATAATTTTCCCCATAGAAATATTTATGTGTGTCTTGTAGCTGTGATGCAACTTGAGCCAAACTTTGACTTTAACCAAAAGTGTGATAGACCCAAGTGGTGTATCACCCAAGTGCTGTATTTTAGCTGTGTCATGCGTTTAGCCAAGTTACGCTCGTGCCAAAATTATATCCAGTTCTATCGTGTCCTTTTTAATCTTATAGCCGTCCTACATAAACTTTAAACATATATTGCTTCAGCATGGTAATGAAAGGTTATAATGCTAGGGAGAGCATATTGATTGAGAACATGACGAACGGGAATGGTATGGCTGGGGGGCACTGTAGTTAGGAAGCGCGGTTGATTGGGCAGTCGAGATTGTTATTGTTCGGGAGCATAATACTTTAGAATTATTGATTTAGAAATGTTGATTTAGAATATATGATGAGATCATTGATTTAAAAATATTTATTTGAACAAACGACGAGGTCATTCTTAGAACAATTTATGAAATTGTATGACGTAGTCATACTTTGAAATATATTGATTTGATTCGTGAAATTATAGAATATTTGGAGCTGATATACACTGTGACAATTACTCTGATGATTTCAATTATGCTAATTGGATCTAAAGCATGTATTTATTGTTTCTGCACTTTTCTTATCACATGATTTTATTAGATCTTGATTATCTCATAATCTGTACATTGTACATCGCGTTATTATGCTAAAACAATCAAAAGGGAATTTAAGGGTAGGGTAACTTACTGAGTATCTAAACTCATGGTACAATTTTCTCCTGCCCCTGGTGTTCCATACCAGGTACTGACAACGACGGAGTACAACCGGACTATCCTCCTCATGACGACACTTATCTCAAAGAAGACCTGGTAGAACTGAGATTTACCTAGACTAAACTTAGACTGCTCTGAGTATATTATAAAGTCTTTTCGATGTAAAGTATTTTATCGAGTGTATTTCAATTATCTTCTTTATCAAATTCCAAATTTAATAAAATATTGATACTTGGTTACTTTACTCTTTTAAATTAACATGTTTGAGAATTAAGGCATTACAATACTCTTTATCAAGAAAGCCTAAAAATCACTCGAATAAATGTCAAACTTCTGAATGTATCTTGTGAGTGCTCAAAGATTGAAACTAAGGCACATGAGATGAAAAATTTCCTCATCATAGTTACCCAAGAAAGAGATGATCTAAAACATGAAGTATCTGATTTGTCCGAAAAAAATTCTGCTCTTGTTTCTAATAAATCTACACTTCAATTAAAAATTGATGAGCTAACTTCTGAACCAAATGATGCTAAGTCTGTGTTTGAGAAATTGATTACAGGCATAAAGCTTCTAGATAATCTTTTAGAAATTCAAAGGCCATCGAGTGATAAATCAGGTCTCGAATTTCAAGACTTTCCTCTAGTCAAGCAAAAGGAGTCAATCGTCCTAAAATATGGTCTTGGATTTTGAGCTTCCGCTACTAAAAAACAAATAAAACCAATGATGCTTATTCCGCAAAAGGTACAAACTGGAGGGTCTCAAAATAATAGTAAGAAAATCTAGTCATCTCAATTTGTTCCTACTTATCATTACTGTGGTACTAAATGTCACATTCGACCACATTGCTTTAAATTACATAGATACCCTATTGCTCCCCAATATGATCATGTTAATTATTATGGGAGTATAGGTATGCTAAAATCAACCTAGACATAGTGTGAACCCAAATTAAAAGAAGATGAATGTGATGTCTCCCAATCTGCTGAGTAAAATGGTCGAGAACACTGATTATATAAAAACTAGACAGATTTGGGTCAGAAATATCGATTTGTACACATTTTCTAATTATGTGCCTAACAACCCTTTAGATGACACTAATTCATCCAGAGAAGTTGACCATGCCTATTAAGGGCTCAGTAATCTTTTTCATAGTCTAGGTTATGCCTTAATTGTTCATCTTTACCTAGAGTTATGGTTGTGTTATTTTTTTTAATTTTATCTTTGTTACTTATTTCTGTTATTTATTAAAAAAAATATACAAAAAGATTTTTTGTTTTAAGCATGACATGAAACTTTATATTGTTGCTCTGTAATTTTTTTATAGTATAGGCTTGTGCTGCAGCACTCATTCTTTTCTAGTCCTATGGAAAAAAATTTATTTTTATTTTTTTGTGTTAGTGTTTCTATTTTCAAATAAAATAAGATTTTTTTGCTTTGAGTATGGCATCTTAGATTTTATTGTTGCATAGTGCATGCCATGAGTATTTCTGATATTAACTATTATTTCTCTTTCCGCCAAATACTTAAGTTTTTTATTATCAGTTTTTATTGGATGGTTCTTTGGCTACTTGCATGCTAATTAGATTGTGAAAAATCATCACTAGCTGCATGATCATATAAGCTTAGTTGATTTCATGATTCGTTGATCCCCACGTTCTCACTAGCACACTCTCCTGTTTATGAGTTTTGGACCATGGATACCCCATCTATGGATATCTCTATCCTCTCCTGAGAGTTGTTAATGCCAATTGTTTACTCACGTTATTCTAGTGGGTTATATTGTTCCATAATCTTGAATGGTGTATCAATTTTATTTTTAAAAAATAGATATTATTATGAGGGTTGTTCAGTTGCTTATCCGAGCGTTCTCTGAGTAATCAGGTCTCCTACCGACCTAGTAATTGGGCATTCGGCCTAAGTTAAGCTTATTGCTCGCATCAAAAAGTGGTGGGGTAAAAATGTTAAACATGCATGTTAAGATTTTTGGTGAAGATGGCAAAGAGTTAATCACATATTGGTTGTGTATTGATGATAGTGCATGGCATTGAGGGGGAGTGTGTGTGATGTTTGTAGAGTCCCTAGGTGTTCACGTGTCCCTTATACATTTTTAGGTTGTGT
Organism: Arbutus unedo; assembly: GCA_014822125.1. Classification (NCBI taxonomy): domain Eukaryota; kingdom Viridiplantae; phylum Streptophyta; class Magnoliopsida; order Ericales; family Ericaceae; genus Arbutus; species Arbutus unedo. The sequence goes on along the minus strand of JABCMJ010020377.1, from coordinate 5,695 downwards.
TCAAGTGACTCTCACACACACATGCTGTCATTCGGTCATGAGATGATTATGCATGTTCATGCTTGAATTTTTTTAAAATTTTGTGCATGTTCGCATCCTTCATAACCTCCTTTACGAGCTCTCATGTTCAATAAATTGGTTTTGTGTGGGTATTGAGTAAGTTATTATGTAATAATATTTTTTAGTTGTATTGGTATTATTTTAAGCTTTTTAGTGTGTCGATATCTGTCTATAGTCGCTCCAGTGACACCATCGTCACTCCAGCGACTTTGGTTTTCTTGTGGTCGCTCTAGCGACATATCCCGAGACCGAACAAGCGACTCTCACTGACTTTTTGGTCCATCCAGCGGTTTTAAGTCGCTTTAGCGACTCTTACTGAGTTTTTGGTACATCCAACGATTTTAAGTCTCTCTAGCGACCCCTCGAGCGACATTCACTGTATATTCAAAAATATTTTTTTTCTTAGCTCAATTTGTTTTCTTAAGGGGGAGAAAATATGGTCTGTATTTTCGTTCATGAGTATTAAGGTCCAGGAATAAGTTTTCTTGACATTATTATCTACCTTGGACACACACGATTTATCATTTGTCATGTTTTGATGAAGATGTGTTGTATTCCTGTTAATCGATTCTTCTATCATAAGCCTTGCTTCATATTTACTGGAGTATTTGGTCTATTGTTGAGCCTTGTGATAATTAATGTTAAATTTTAACTTACTATGCTTATTGTGTACTATTCACCCTTTGTCATTCCATGATAAAAAAAGGGGAGCAGGTTTATTGTGATTCTGATCTCCTTCTTGAATTTTATTTGCAAATCTTAACAGGTATTCGTGAAAGTGTATTTTGTCATGGAAGTGCCAAAGGGGGAGGTTTGTAGTCCCAAATTGCCCTTTGTGATATTTGGCAATTTCCTAGTCAAAACACACTCGATATTTTCTTATAATTTATTTTATTATTAGAGTGTTTGTTTAGGGTATGGAAAGAATAAGAATTTAATTTTTATTTTATTATGTAACTCTTTTCAGTAGTAAGTTTCCTAGTTGGATTAAAAGTCTTTTCCTAATTAATTTCTTTTGAGTAGTAAGTTTCCTAGCTGAATTAAAAGTCTTTTCCTGGTTGATTTGGGATGATTCCAAACTCTCGAAGATGACAAGATTGATGTAACAAAATTACTAAAACCGGATTTGGCATCAAAATGCCGCTCCAGCGACTTGAGAAAATTGAAAAGTCGCTCCAGCAACCCTGCAGTTCAGTTATAAATATCAGCAATTAGGGTTGGGGCTCAGCTACTAAAATATACATCTTTTGAGATCAATTTTTTGAGAGAGAAGGGCTTTCAGTGTTTCACAAATATATACCTTGGTGTTGCATCAGATCAAGATGGATCATGGAGTGTAGATCATCATCACCAAGGGTTTAGTTGTTCGTTTCTTTTACATCAGTGTTCATCTCAGAGGGCTTGTGGGTTAAAGGTAGAGGTGGTCAATCACTGGGTGCGGTGAATGAAGATTGGCAATCAATCTTGGATCAACTGTGACTGAGTCATAGTTGTGTGTATAGATTATTTTGTAATCACACAATTGTTAATATAGTGATTTGATTCCTTTTCGTGGTTTTTACCCTTTTAGGGATTTTCCACGTATATTTGCATCTCTTGTGATTGCTTATTTTTGTGCTTGTTTTTATTTTTGCATATTCGATAGTTTGCCCAACACTAGGTTTTTCAGTTCTTATCGCCTCTGATTCGTCAAAATGTCATAGAAAAATCAACATCTCGCGTTTATCTCATTAGAAATTTAATTATATTACACCATGCACCAATATCTCCAAAACGAGTCAACATATCATCTGCTTCTCGTATCATCTCAAACGTCTCATCTATTCTTGTGAAACTGTGGAATATTATATTGACTCATTTCATGCTGCATAGCTCCAAATTGTAAGATATCATATAGATTTTGGCTTCAGCTATTGTCTCAACTTATCTTTGCTAAAATCGGCTCTGTAACTCTCAATATCTCGCGAAATATCCTCTCAAAATCTTACACCCAAAGATTGACGACGCTTGAAGTGCATGTCGCATATAGATCTAACGCATGGTCTGAGTGATGACGTGTGACTACAACATCATCTCATGTTCAGACCCGTGGCTTCATCTCGTCGAACCAAATCATATTCTGCGTTCAAAAGGTTATTTTTGACGACTTCCAATTTGGGGCAATGGATTGAACAGGTTTGTTTTCTTTCTATTTGGTCTGGATTTGTTGACCCCTGCTCTAATGAATCATGTAATAGTTATATGCTTGATTGAAGGGTAATGAAGAAAATGGGTTGAGTAAGTTGGGATGGTGAGAAATAGAGATGGAGATGAGAGTTATTAGAGGGACCTAGCTAAGGAAAATGAGTTGCTTCTGACTGTAGTTTTATGTGGATGTTTTTATTGTGTTGTTGTATAAATGAGTAAGTGTTTATAGTGTGGAAGTATGGGAGATAGAGCAAGACCAAGAGAGAGAGAGAGAGAGAGAGAGAGAGAGAGAGAGAAAGCAACCTAGGGAGCTTTTTCCTCTAGGGGAAATTCGTGTAATGAGCGTGAGAGGAAACAGACAATGAGAGTGGGTGAAGGGTTAATCTAGACAATGTTAGAGAGAGAGAGTGTATGTGAATTGTAATTGATAATAGTAAAGTGTGAATTTGTGTTGAATTGTGAGTGTGTGCTTGTTGTAATAAATCCTCTCCTCCCATCTTTGGTATCAGAGCATGGATCAAAAATCAGAGCCAGATCGTACGGAAATAGGCATGTTCAATCCACTGCCAAGAATTGAAAGTCATCAAAAATGTTTTTGAACGCAGAATATGATGTGTCTCGATGAGACAAAGCCGAGACCACCAATCCGACGACGAGAAGATGTGTAGTAGACTACACGCACCAGATAAGTGTCAATGCGTGAGACATCTGCACAGTTACGCACCTCATGCTTCTCACGCCCCTCAACCTCCACACGTCGAGAATTTCAAATGAGAAATACGAGATATTGTGATTTATTGTGAATTAGACGAGCCAATATTAGCTGATACGTGAGGTGAGCCAATACCAATGCAAGATATCGAGGTATGGAACTAACCGGCGCGAGTTGAGCCATGATAAGCCACTGTCGCGAGATATATTGACGAGATGTACGACATATTGACTGTTTGGGTGATATATAGATGATATTCATGATTTGTCAACTTTCTAGACGAGTTTACGAAATTTCAAACGAGATAAAGGCGATATAATGGTTTTTTGTTTGAGATTTTGCTTGACAGACAAGTTCCATGTGATATAAAGCCGATATGTGAGACATTTACGCGATTCAAACTATTCAAGAGGATATATTAACAAAATCAGATGGTATATCTTGCAAGAAATTAATCTTTGCAATGATATATTGACGAATCATGTGATATTTTAGCATTCTAAGGCCAAAATAGACGAGAAATTGATGTTCTAAATATTCTTTTGGTGATTCAAGCCCTTTGAAATGGCCCCATTATTAAAGTATTTCAGACTCATTCTTAGCCAAAGAGAGCTATGTGTAAACTTCATATGTCTACCAAAGTCCACACTAAGGTAGAAAAGGTCCCAAATGAGATGGCGAAGGACAACGAAAGGTTGTTTGGCGAGACAGAGGCAAAGAAAAACATATGGTTGTTCAGAGATGGAGAAGAAGACAACAGGCGCTTATCTAGCGAGTCAAAGGATGACGACAACTGATAAGTGATAGAAGAGGCAATCAAGATTAGGGGGTGTGTATCTTGATTAAGGATTAATGGAGACAAGTGGGACGTAAGTTGGTTGGGTATCTGAGAGGTTCATGAATGTGGTTGTGCTTAAGAGTACTGTCGGTGAGTTATGAGCTTGAAAATGTAGTTGTGGCTGATATTATATATGTGTGTTCTGAGATTGTATAAGGTGTGGGAGCGAGAGCAAGCTAGAACGAGAAAGGGAGAGCAAGCCAGGTGGGTGTTTTGCCTGCGGGAAATTTAGGAAATTTGCGTAGAGAGAGAGAGAGAGAGAGAGAGAGAGAGGAAATCAAAGAGTGAGAGTGAGGGAGAGAGACCTAGACGGAGTTAATTTGTAAGTGTGTGTGAGTGGTATTCTTTGATAATAATAAGAACTGTATTTATTGATTTTCTGATTTTGATTGTCGAGTTGCATAAGTGGTAAATTCCTCTCTCCTCCCACAAATATTAGCCGCGACTACATTTTCAAGCTCATAACTTTTTTTTCCCAAACATATTACATGCTAACCCCATCACTCAATTAGGATTACTTAACATACTTCCTACTGGTTGAGGATATGGTAGAGTTGATAAACGAAGGCCTTTTGGACTAAGTTTTTTGGTATTATTTGTACCTTATCCTTTGCTATTTTTTTAAATATGCAGCAATTCACATCAATTTTTCTAAATGTATCATTTGTTCTAATGAGTCTTAGCGAAACAAATATAGAAAGTACAAAATTATGATCAAAAGTCTCAAAAAGATTATTATAAACAAAAAAAAAGTTCAAAAAAATTAAAAGACAGTCATCCATTGTCTTTTAGTCTCTTCAGCTTTTTTTTATCGACAGAGGAAAAAATTATCAATCTTTGAAAATGACTTACAGAGATTGAAGGAACCAAGAGCATGATGACATGATGACGAAAAAAAAACCTTTACTAGGTTAGTACACAAACTCTAGATAATCATTTGTCACTTGCGATCCATAAAAAATTATCGACAAGACACAAACCGAAATAAAAAAAATGGGACATGCCCCTAAAGACGGTTGGGTTTTTTCCCATGTGATAATCTTTCTCGAAAAGAAATAGAAAAAGGGGTAGTGGCTTCGAGAAGTGAAATAGTTTGGCATCCCATTTATTGGCATGAATTGTTGGAAACAGTTTTCTTGGAGACCAATACCCAAGTGTTTCTTGCATATATTAGTGGGTTTGTGCAAGTGTTAGAAGTAGTGAGAGAGAAAGACGTGTATTGTTGAGAGAAATAGGAACAATGCATTGTGTGCATGTTTATGAGATCACAAAGAGTAAATTTCTGAGTGAGGAGTGAGAGGAGTTGAGTTAGAGCGTAACTCGTCTCTTTGTGAGAGTTTTTGTTTGTACTCATACGTTGTGAATATATAGTGGAATTTTTTTCTCTTCACCATGTGTGTATTTTGAACGCACTTCCATTGCGGGTGGAACTTAAAACATTCCAACAAAGACAACCAGCTCATTCACTACTAGAAAAAAGGCTTTTTGAGTCAACGTTTTTGCGACGGCCCAATGTGCCATCGCAAAAAGTGTACTTTTTCCGACGGTAAGCTTTCTGTCGCGAACAATTATACGTTTTGCGTCGGAGATGTGTCCCGTCGCAAAAGGTCCTCACTTTTTGCGACGGAAAATGTCGCCGTCGCAAACAAGCGAATACGTTTAGAGACGGGACACTGCGTCGTCGCAAAATGCCTTCGCTATTGCGTCGGGTAGGTATGTCGTCGCAACAAAAAAGCCTTTTTGCGACGGCTAAATGTCCCGTCGCAAAAAGTAAGCATTTTTAAAATCATATTATTATTGTAAAAATAAGTATTTTTAAAACCATATTATTATTAAAATTTGAAAAAAAAAACACATATGACTTTTAAAATTACAAAATAAAACATTTAGAACATAAT
>JABCMJ010020374.1:6169-29372 GCA_014822125.1 Arbutus unedo | reverse complement strand
GTAGTTTAGTCTATATTATAAACATTACTGCAAATTCAAGCTAAAACGTCACACAGGATTATTTGACATTTGGAAAGATCTTAATAGCCACTGCAGCAAGTTAACATATACAACTACCCCACCTTGGACAAGAATGACAAGACAACGCCATGGATTAGAAACAACTATATTATTTTGGGGGGTTGGAAACAACAGCGAGTCTTCGAGATGGTTGAAGTCACAACAGCTCTATGAAAAACATAGGAGAATCGGTTTGGGTTTATGTCTGATACATCAACTATGGAAGCAATATACTTGTAAAGAAGTTTAGTCAAAAAGCAGTATAGAGAGAAAAACGACCTTCACATGGATTTTATAAACCTAAAAAAAGCATATGATAAGGTACCACGGGACATGCATGAATACTATTAAATCCCTAGGGAACACGTATAGAGATGATAATGTCTTAGTATATGAAGCTGCAGAAGGTGTAAATGCTAAATTAGAAACAAGAAGAGAGACATTGGAGTCAAAAGGACTTAGGATCAGCAAGAGTAAACGGACCGCATGGAATGGAAGTTTAGAGGTTGACAAAGTGCTGACGTTGACAGAGTGACCCTCCAAAATCAAGAATTACCAAGAAGTGAGCATTTTAAGAATTATGGCTCAATTGTTGGGAAGGATGGAGATATTGCAGATGATATAACACATAAAATGCAGATTAGATAGATCAAGTGGCAGAGTGCTTCGAGAGTGTTGTGCCCACTGCAGGATACAACCGTAAAGTCAAAGAAAAAATTCTATCGTACTGCTATAAGGCCAGTCATTTTATACGGCACGGATTGTTGGACTACTAAGAAATAACATGCGAGTAAGATGAGTGTAGCTAAAATGAAAATGTTAAGATGGATGTGGGACAAGACTATGCGAGATAGAATTTTAAATAAAAACCTTTGCCAAATGACAGGGGTAGCACCTATAGAGGACAAGATTAGAGAAAATAGATTAAGGTAATTTGAAAATGTCTATCATAGATCGATCAATACGGTAGATAGAAAGAGTGATATGGTGAAGTAGATTGGAAGAGTGATATGGCACGGTATATAGTAGCACTAAGGAGAAGGGTAGACTAAAAATGGCTTTAGAGGTTGTAGTTCGAAAGGATCTATATTTTTAAATATCATGCAACACGATACCTCGACAGAGCTCAATAAAAAAAATGGGATTCATATAACTGACCGCAAGTTGTTGGGACTTAAACTCAATTTGGTTTGGTTTACTATCACAGTGATGAACTGAAGGATGGCCAAAAGAGAGATGACCTCACCGCTCCAAAGCCTACAGTATCAACCCTAATATTTCCTTAAAGGCCAAACCTTAGCAGCTTACATCCAAGATCCCTCGCCAATTCCTCCTCGGCCTCACAAAAGTTTAATGCCCTTCAAATTGCTTCAAGTATGACTCGCATTAAACTGCCCAGAAGAAGGGATCTTCTTCATCTGGTTGAGGAGGTATCAACTAAGCTACTGTTCCAAGTTTAATTAGCTCTGCAGAGTCATGCAGGCCATTGCCATTGATATCGAGCTATTATAATAATTAAACGACCACTTATTCCAATTGCCAAGAGACCCGTCCCTTAAAATCTCCAAACCCAACTATCGAACTAGTTCTCTCTCTCTCACACACGAAATCCATTTCATTCACTTTGCAAATGTTTTAAGTCTTGATATCAACTTCTAGTCCATTCCCAGCCTTTAAAATTTCGGTTGCTCCTTTGATCCCTATGGTCTGGCTTTCCTACTCTAACTTAGTCTGAGCCACGTAACCCGTAAGGTGAAATATTATGCATCTGGTAAAAACTTCATTTCAACATTGCACAGCCCATTAAGCAGCTCTGTTACAGTACAAATTCTTTCATTTTTTATCTGAGATGTTACGTCTCATCACCTATGATTTACTGTGTACACATGTGAAAGCCATTCCACAACCCTGCCCCAATGAAAGAAGTCTGAGCTATTTTGTTTAGTGCCATTTTTCTACTCTTTGCCCAAGGGGCTTAGAAGGCCATCTCCGTGGTAGCCCCCTATTCAAGGTGCAGTATGGAAGCCCAACAGCATTTCTAATTTTCAAACAATATCAAAACTTCTCACAGTTGACCAACCTCAAGAACTGGTATGTTGATCTCCTCAATCTTTCACCAATTTTCATTTGCTTCAAGCTTTGGGGCCAATCTTTTTAAGGACCTCGTGTCATTGTCATGACATACACCCCTCGTTCTCTGAGGTATGCTTCCCATCCATAGGTCATCGGTACCCTCTTTACCACACAATTACATCCCTCTTTCTCAGAGCTCTGGAACTAGAGCAGTTGAGCCTTTCCACTGCCCCTCTATCTTCACTGGGCTGCTTATCCCACTGCCCTGGCGTATCACCGGGTTCACTTGGCAATATATGGTTCTACATCTCTTCTGACCCCACTGACACCTGTGAATACTATTCTACTATTGTCAGGTCCTCTTTTTTCGTTCTTCTTTGCGAGAGAAGGCAAGAATAAAAAACTCCACTCACATCCGAGTTTGAAAGGAATATGGAGACTGGAATTCAAACAGGGTTGAAAAAGGTGCTGTGCTGGGAAGACTTCATAAAATCTCATTCCATATTTTACCGATAGAGCAAGACAAGATAATAATTTTGCTTACACATGATCTGTGAACTAATAGTTTCTCCTTTTAATTTTTTCCAGTAAGATTGTCATGTTACACAACTCCAGTTATCTCAACTAGTATACAGTTACACATCACGTCAAGAAACGATAAGACAAAATTTAGCATAATTGGTCCACTGGCAGTTGATGCGCAGGTGGCAGAGACATCATGCCATGGTAAACACAAAATAACACAGTTCCACTGGGATATATATGGTAAAAGTTAAAAGTATGAATAAATAGAGGTTGCTACGTGTAGTTGGCATTTGAAGTTAAAAGGAGAAGAACTATGACTACCAATGCAGGTACAACAAAAAATTCAATAAAATAATTAAGGACAAAGATGAAATAAAGAATAATGGTTTTTAAGAAAAACTACCTACTTGAAAGTGTGAACTGCTCAAGCACCGAGCGATCTGGCGGAACAAGGGTACCATACAACGCTGGAACTCTGCCGGCTGAGTCGCTTCTAAAACCTCCTCCAGCTCAGCTAAGAACATGACCTCCTTTGAACTATTTGTGACTGGCCAATACCTTAATAAGCCCCTTATAACAGTGTCAGCAAGCTTACAGTCTTTCTCCACAAATTGTGTGATGCAATATGCTAACTGCTGATGGTACATCGGTATGCATTTCGGTTTGTGAAGGGGAATCAGTACACGTATAAGGAAGAGTTTGTGCTCTTCGTTCAGTGGCAAAGCAAACCCATTAATTATACTGCCCAATATTTCTAACAGCTCTGCAATTCCATTATGCTTCTCGGTTTCAAAAATGAAATGATAAAATATTTTGTTGATTGTTTTCCTAATGAATGGGCGGTGCACCATAAACTTTCCATATATCCGGTGTAAAACAGTTTTCAAGTATTCCCTTTCCCTGGGATCCTCAGAATCAAAAAGATCTAACAACCTTGTGACAAACGAGTGATCAATATAGCGCTTAGCTAATTTTGGATCCACATCAGGTGATGCCACGAATCTCAGAAGGAATTCATATACAATTTGCAAATGAGGCCATGCAAGGTCCATCATTGGCTCCTCCTCTTCCAAATCAACGGCTTCTAATACTCTGTTCTCGCGAGGCTGAGGATTGAGTGTTCTGAACAAGTTTACGGACACCATCCTCACCATTTCTTGCAAAACAGTGGCTGTGACTTTCCCATTAGCAGAAGTAACATAATCAACGAGCTCTACCAAAGTCTGTTGCTTGATTTCCTTTTCTTTCAAATTTTTTGCTGGTTCAGAAAAGTTAAACACGACACAGCACAGGTTCAGCTTTCTGATGAACAAGTTCTGCCTTTCAGAGTCTGGAACATCTCTAAAACTAGGCAATACCTCATAAGAGGAAACTGTTGAATTGCCATTCAACTTTGTGTTTAATGCTTGAGGGACCTTGTTTCCATGATTTATTGCTGAATTATTTTGACCCGGAAGAGCTGTAGCATTCCAGTTCCCATACGGATTGTTTGCTAGATCACTGTTTCTTAAACTGGAATTAGCATTTGAAGAGGAGGGAGAGCTTTCCCCATCGCGATTTTCTGCCGGCTTAGATGGCTTCCTTGGAAGCTTATTAAGTATCTGTTTGATCATAACTTTAATGACAACCCACGAAGTTTTCCACACAGAAGAAACTAACAATGACCGAGATAACTCTCAGAGCAGAAGACACTTCATCAAGAAAAAAGGACGGAGAGAATATCACAAAAACTTAAACCAGATATAAGCCAGCATTAGCCAATCACAGAGGATCCAATCCATCATATTGGCTTTGTATCCGCTCCACAGTTATGAACCAGCAGGCCTGATACTTGTTATCCGTGATGGTTCCAGTCTAAGCAGATGAATTCTCATCTGGAAAAACGAAATCAAACCCAATTTATGAAGAGAACTCCTCAATACAGATAGCCTTATCAAATTTTAAATTTCCCAAACGATCAACCGAAATGAAATCCTAGTTCACCTTCCCTCCTTCACAAAAACAGCAATAAAAATTTTCAAAAAAAACCTGCTTGCTTAATCACAAATAAAATGTCGTTATTTAACTTAAACAGGAAACCCAGATGCAAACATCATGCGTAAAGCACATAAACCCAAGATCCAACAATGTTAAAACATTGAACTAAAAAAATCATTGACTGAAATATGTTCTCTACTCTCTACCTTTTTAAAGGACAAAGTCAGATGCAAGACTCGCCTCCTTTTTCCTGACCAGTTTAGCAGAAAATCACTGCTATTCGGCTAGATCAATCAATATAATGAGATCTGGGCATGATCTACAAGACCCAGATAGCATTCTTCATCCGGTGTCTCCTACAACAGTAATCAAAATCAGGAAAGCCAAAAGTATAAACCAAACAATCAATCAAATCACACACAGTGACACGCGGAGATAGAGACAAGTGATATTACCGATAATGGGTTACAGAAGAGCAACTGATTCTAGTGGTTGATTCTGTTGATGGGTTTGGTTCGACAGAATTTTTATTGTTTTTATTTTCTTTTTGCTGTTCTTTCTGCCAAGTCCCTTCGTTTATTCTCTTTAACACTTGGATTTCTCCAGATACTGACTTTTTGACTAATATAACCCTCGAAATCTACAGAGTTCCCCACCTTTTCTTCTTCTTTTTCATGGAAAGCAGTAGGGTTAGAAATGGAAATTGGGTACAGAAGTCAATCATCACGCGCCTTTCAGAAGCGCGTGTCATCATCCAACCACAAGGAAAATGGCCATACTCTTACTTTTGAAGAAAAATCAATTCGAAACTCTTTATTTTTAACTTGTTTTTTATACAATAAGCCAGGTTGTTCATCCAGTATACGCAAATCTTAATTAATTTTTACAGAGTTAATTTCATCGGTCACTAACATACGGGAGATTTCGAACATAAAACAAATAAGATAAATTTCTAAATATGAGGACTTAATCATCGGAATAATATGTCTCCAAATTTAATCATTTTCACTTGTTCGCCATGAAATAGCAAATCTCTTTGAAAATGAAGCCGAATAGTAACTTGTTCAAGTGTATAAAATTAATGACTTTCGAAATGCATTTTAAGTTTGTATTATCGTTATTTTTAACCGATTACAAGCAAATTTTAATCTAATCAAAATGCACAAAAATTGCATAGTAAATGCATAAGGGTGCACTGGCTTTAGCTAAAGTACGATGGAGTTTTGAAATGCATTCAAGTTTGTTTTGCTTATTGTAGCAAACACGAATTGAATTCAAGCAACTAATTATATTTCATAACTTTGTACTAAGGTTAGTAAAATAGTAATTTTCATGATTTCAAGTCTTTAACGAATTTATGTCGTCAAAATCATGTTATTTTTAAACTCTAATTCTCGTAAATTATTTTTTATAATTTAATATTTGATTCAATGAACGAACTTTCGGGGTCCAATAATGACAATACCAATCAATATTGAGATAAAGTTTCATTTAGACTACCAATAAATAAATTGCAGTTGATAATTGGTTGATAGGAATAAGAGGTATCATCCTTATCCATCTAGAATAAGAGTGTACCTCATGTTGTGTTAGTCAAAAACAATGAAGATGGAAACACTGTATTTGGGAGATAATCCGAAGTCCCCAAAAGGCAAATAAAAACTGTGGTCCATAATTAGGACAAGAAAGCTTTAGCAATGGAAAAGTCTAGGTAATTAGAAAAGAAAATTAAAATTTTTTTTGAATTTAAAATCAAAAACATTCAAATGAATCATGACCTTTAATTTAAAATTCGAAAAAAAATTTGGGCATTTTTTCTGATATTGTATCACTCTCTTTAGCAATAGAACCTTTTAGTGTTGAACATTCAGTTCCATGACTAAACTTGGGGATTGGGAGATGCTTTATAGCTCGCACAGTAAAAATCACCATGCATCAAAACTACGTAATAAAATATGACAACGAGAGTACTATACCATACCCCAGCTGAATACTTAAAGACAAGTGAGATTCACCATATTATCAGAGATATGACAACAAGACAAATCGAAGTAAAGATATTCATATTTAATATTCAAAAATTATAATGTAGTTGAAATCTACCCTGATACTTCTCGGGGATGAACAATATTGTACCATAGTTGCATCTAACGAAATTCAATTATTCACCGAATCGAACAGATATCCTCGAAAACTCACTTGTTGCATATATAAAGGCTTCGAACAATGTTATACAACAACAAACTCTATTGCTTGCATAAAATAAAGGGTAATTTCATAAATTTCAAACAATTAAGTTGGGATACAATTCAATTCGGATTAAGTTGGTATTCCTCCGTCTCTACCATAACGGTACCAATGGAGGAAAATATCGCTTGTTCAATGGACCAAACCATCAACATTTTTTCAAAACACCAGAGAGTTCAAGATTTTGTAAGTGGCAATTCTAAAACACTAAAATAAACTTGCCGTCTCGATTAGAAGATACAACTAGAGTGGTCAGAAGTTCAAAAGAATCACAAACATTTGCCAAATTTGGAAAAAAAAAGCACAACATTCCAACAGCCAAGGTTGTAAATGGTAAAGACTCACATTGTATCCAATCGAAACGGGAACTTTTATATCTGACTAATCGTTTACAACTAAATTAGTTCCTCGACAACCACCCTTGAGAGTCAACCAATACAGGTAGATTAGAGAATGAAAGCTTCACCGTCCAACACCATGGGTATGCGAATTGGAAGATTAACCATCAAATTCAGTACTTTCCCTTCTGGGAAACCATTCGGTTGAAGAATAACCAAAATCCCCCCCGCTGAGGCAGTGATTTTAGGCCTACAAGGACTGAAGCAGCTGGCACATGATCATTTCACATTCGGGAATACACATCAACGTTACACGTGCATACATCCATCTCCAACCCTGAACACTGGATTCAGAAAGTGACGGAACGAGGGAAGGCAAAAACGGTAGCACGGAAAGAAGGCATTGAGATTTGTAGGAGCACTATTCCGTACACGAAACAAATGGTGTGAAGAATATTTCTACTCGTGAGTCAAAAGATAAGTCAGCAGCAACAGATTTGTCTCCCGGCAAATACAACTAGTGCTCCATCAACGCAGTTTCAGTTTCTGACAATGGTGCTGCATCAGAAAGAAAACAAACTTTCAAGACGAAATCTACTAAAGAAAGATTACATGACCCACATTGTTTATGTATATATATTTCATTTGTTCACTTTCTGGAATTAACGGGTGTTCTTCAAATGGAGTGATATATGAAGAAAAAGTAGTGGAAACATTCAAATGATATACTTCATATTTTTTGACATGTATCAATATCTCAAAGCAATTCATAACTAATAATTGACAGTTCCGAGTTGTAATGTGCATCGAAGGAATCAGCCATTCCTCCAAAGAAACTGGGCACTAAAGAAGGTCCAGGCATCATGTACGTAGCACCAGTAGACAAGAGCATACAATGACAGAACCACAGCATACAGAGATAAAAAATAATAAGTTAACAAACAATGGATGCCAAGAAAAAACAGATAGATTGGCTGTTGCTAAACCGACATACCTAGTAAGTCTTCATAAGAATCTCCCAACAATGATGTGTCCATTAGCAAAGGAGGTGAGAATACTTGATCCTGAGCTTCCTCCGTGTCAAAATATGACTCGTGTGAATCAGAAACGGTGTAACTTGACCCAGCAGCCGAAAGGAAACCATTTACCTGGTCATAATCCTGAAATGAGTCCAAATCGCTTAAAACATGTGGTAATTCATTGTACTTTATCTGAGCATGACCATCTGGAGCATGATTCTCAACTGAAGGTTCTTGAGATGCAAACAGCAGTTTACCCCTCACTGATCCTACTTTTTTATCTGGGCCAAGACGAGAAAATCCATTTGCCAAAAGGGGAACAAAGAAATGCTGAGAGCTGTCATCAGATCGAATTTCCTGTGACAATTCCAAGTTGCAAGATTGTGCTGACAGAGCTGCTTCTCTGACAGACCGCTTTATGTTCTGGACGCAAGAATGGTCACCGTCTGGAAACACGGAAAATACTAATCAAACATCGCAGCAAGATTAATTAAGACTAATTTACAGACATAAAGGGGGTGTTTGCGAATTGCGATATCTTTAGGAGGTGCTTTAGATTCTGGTACCTCAGAAGCTGTGCCAATCTGTTTGCCAAGGCTTCTACTACTGCTTTGGGTGAAAAAACATCTTAAAAAGTCTGAGAAGTGAGAAGTATCATTTTTTATGCTTTTGAATTCTGACTTTCACAATCAGCTTTTCCAGTGTCTGAAGCTTTATCAAACACCCCCTAAAATGCCTTTCACAAACCTAAGAAAAGTGGAAATAAACGAAAAAAATAAAACCTTGTGGGGCGTTGTGGACATGATTGTTTGACAGAGGCTGGTCCACAGATTTCCTTTCTGATACATTCTCAATTTGGTTAGTTTGAGCTAAGGTGTTTCGCTTCTGCGTGTTACCACCCTTCCCAGAAGAATTCAGTGTCACACTAAACAAAGGAGGGAGCTTTAAAGTAGAGGGACTGGCTGACACTTTCTCAAGCTGAACTGAGGATAATCTCGAAGTTACATCAGCAACCTCATTGTTGCAACTTTCCTGTACAATCCAGGAAGAAATCGTTTAGTTCTACAGATGTAAGTGGAGAAGACTGGTCGGGCAGAGAAAACTACTCTATAAGCAAAATATTATCCAGGGAACAATCACCATCACTCTTCCGTTGCTCTGTGCTGAAATAGGTGAGTTTGATCTGCCATGTTGCTTGGAAGATGGGGGAAGATTGATACTATCCACTTCCTCTGTAAGCTCCGCTATTGAATTCTGAATTGCTGGGGCAACGCCCTTCAGTTGATTTATGAGCACCTGTGTGTCACAAGTTCTACTGTGAGGAAAATCTTAAACACATAAGTAGTTGGTTATTTAGCAAGCATACTAGATAATCAACGTCCATCTTAATGTAGAAAGTGCCTCGTAGGCATTCAGGATTCAACTCAGAACTGAGGAGCAACAACGAGATAAAAATATATATGAAGTCACAGACCCATAGAAAGCAATCAAACTCATCAGTAACTCAACGGTGAAAGCCAAGTGAATTAGTTACCGAACACTTGGCTCAAGTATTGGGTCAAGCCATTATACTTTTGTTAAAGTATCAAACTTAAAACCAATTGGTAACATGAGTGGAGAGGTCACCCAGCCTCATGTACTAGTTTTTTAGGTAATAAACAATGGATGAAGGACAAAACTTCAATGAAATTTCAGCACATATTCATAGCTCAATACAAAACTCTATTCTATTATCCTTGAAGTAACAAGTCAAATAGTGTTCAAGACAACTAGGTAGCTTTAATTAAGAGGATAGAAGGCTGAGACAATTTTGTTCTACCATTTCTAAAATTTGTTCCCTCGGATTCACCCCATTAGCTGATTTCACGTCAACAGAAGCAAACTCAAAGTTTCCACAAAAAAAATCATACTCATTTCATTTATTTGTAGTTGTTCAGTTGTCCATGTTAACATTCGAACTCAACTTTGCTCATTGGTAGATATCTTCTTGATTGCACAGATGTTTGGTCTATTAAGCATGAGTGGCCATGTAGCACTCTGGTTATTCAAAAATCATTTATTACTCACACCACTAAAATGTATTCACACCATGGGCAACATCCATTACAACTTCCAGCCCTCAATGGTCAATATGGTTGCACCTTAACATCACCACTCCTCCGTTCGGAAATAATCAAAACTAGAGTTCTGTGCATGCATTTTCACCATTCCAAGTTCATCAGGTTTTACATTAGGTATTATCCATTGAAAAAAAAAACCCTTTTTTAGCAGGCCAACAACCGTTTGGATAGTGGTATCTGCCAGTTTAAGTGACTTCAAAATCTTGTGAGGTTTAATGAGCCTCATCTAGATTTTTTCCGAGAAAGCATTAAGCGTGAACCGGACATCACAGTTTACACCTTTTTCCAACCTCAAAAACTACGTACACATTTCAAATTCGGGATTCAAGCAGACAACATCCCGCAATGAATAGAAGTGATCCAAATTTAGAACACACAAAGCAACCAAGTTTTTTCTCCCAGGTTTAAAAATAAACAGCAACAGCACTTGTCCACCACTTACAACGACGGTAGAACATGGCAACGGAGAGATGCGAGTGATCGCTTATCATTATGGTTCTAAAAGAAAGAATGAGGGCAAGTACCCATGATGTTTAAAGCAGTGTTTCCCCAGTACCAAGCAGGCACTGAATGATTGACACTGCCCCAAGATAGGGACGTTTGCCAAGTAAAATTAAGGTTTAAAATGGAGCAAATACTTCAAAGCATAGAAGTTAAATCTGGAAATCCAGAACAGAATATCTTTACCTGTATGCTAGCTAAGTGTTGTTGATGTTCAGCAAGAGTTGCTGCTAACGATTCAGCATGGCCCCTGCTACTGGTGTTATTTGAACTTCGGAGAAGCTCAGGACCCTCCCCATCATTGGCTTTTGTCTACACCGCAAATGGTACACAATAACATGTTAACACCTCAAGAATCAGGGAAAAAGAGTATATTACACAACCAAAAAAAAATGGAAAGAAAAGTAAACCTCAAACTCAGCAGACTGAATGCCTTGGTCACGAGCCAGAATGCCACGTAGGGCACATTGCAAGTCAAGTTTTAGCAAAAAAAAAACGAGAGAAATTTGACCAATGGACAGATGCATTTTTAGGTTTACACCAACGCGTGAGAAAGCCTCTTTGACAAGAAACCTACGAAGTAAAACAACCTAACTCCATAATTTTATCTTGTCATTAACAAAGATGTACGCACTTCAAATATAGTCTTTTGAAAAATATACTTCTAGATCTACCGTGAATGAGAAAACTGTACATGCATGAAAAGCTAATCTGAATAAAAAATCAGTTTATGTCCATAGATGAAAATAGCATACCAGATGAAGTGACTGTTTATGAATGCGTTGCAAGGCATGCGTCCAACGCCTGAGAATTTCTGCTATATCAACAGTGGGGTGGACTCTTCCACTTCTGTCGTCCACTCTGGAAAATGTTTCCTCGTTTTGCATAGGAGAAGAACGAAAACCATTATTTGGCTTTTCTCTATTGGCATTGGGATATGATCCATCTGTGTTTTCTTTGTCATCTAACAAATTACCAGGGTGGGCAGACAACGCATCTGTATAAGGTACCTGAGAACTTTGATCCATAGCTGCAAGCAAAGATGATCCAGATATGCGGTACCTGAATAGGAACTATACATTTTACACCTTAACACTTGCATTGACGAATGTCATAGAAACCCAAAATGGGAATTACCTATGCTCTCGATGAGCTATCAGGTCCTCAATAGGGCCTGATGCAAGAACTTCATGTTGACCTGCACATGGTAGTAGCAACAATCAAGATCCAGGAAGAAATTATGTATATAAAAGAATTTAGCACCATAACTGGAACTAAAGTAAGATGCTAATGCAACACACGATTCTTAATTGAAAGGAGGGTCTGATAGTGAGTATTCAGCCACAAACAATATGCGGCTGGTATATGAGTACTTTTAGGTGAGATCATCCATTGATAAGTTACAAGACTAATGTGAGACTTTTTGAAAGGTCGGAAGGTGGAGACAGTCTTCGTACACAGTGATGATTTTTGAACAAGTGCGTGAAATATATTGTACACTACATCAAATACTCAAACCAGCAAGCTAAAAACATACATTCACATACCCCAGCATATTATCAATAGAACTTTTACTCAACAGAAGATATTCAAGGCAACATGACCAATATACGGGGATACAAAGCTTCCTCGCCTCTTTGTAAATCCGATACACCTAACAGAGGTGAATATTTTATGGTTCAGCCTGTGGTGACCCAGACCCAAAAGCGTGTTTCCAGAATTTCCGCAGGCCTTAACCCTTGGATTCAACTGGGTAGGACGAACAACTCAATTCGAGAAAGCCTTATCCCAATTAAGGGGGCAAAAGCCAGAAACAAAGACTCATCAATTAATCGTAGGAGGTCAAATATCAGGTGATATAGACAATACAAAGAGCTCAATAAATGCTTGTACTTACTCTTTCGAGATAATAAAGAATCCCACAAATGAGTTGCTCTTTGAACTAAATGAGAATTCTGACTTGAGCTAGATACAAGTTCATCCCACGGTTCCCCTTCTGACTTTACTTTATTCCTCAATTCATGTGGTTTTTCCAGTTCTTGCTGCAAATAAGCCTGAGTTCCAAGATTTCAAAGCAATGTGTAAGCAAAACTAAAGCCTAAAAAAATACAAGAGATCTAAGTAAGCATAGGCCCCAAAATAACAAGTCCCCTATACCTCTTCGGCACAAAGACCGCGAAACTCTGCCGTCATTTCATGAGCCAAATTTGACCACATAGCCTGTCTTTGGACTGCTGTCTTGGCATTTTTCAAAAATCTCCTTCGTTCAAGTGCAATTCTAGCCTGTGAAGCCATGGGAGTCTGAAGTTAGAGGTTCTCACCACCAATAATCCCACTCAGAGAAAGAAAAAGGTCGCAACCAAATTTATATCCCAAACACCCCATTTTTTGTTACTTAATACTCTTCTGCACATCAACCAAGCTCTTATGTGTTAGGAATATCGAAAAGTGTGAGGATATCAAAACACAAGACCTTCCTGCTCTTACATCATATTAACTGTATGTTGTGCTAAATAAGTAGCTTATAGATATGTAACTCAAAGGTGTTCAAATCATCAAACGAATACAGTGAAAAAATCTAAGAATGAAAAACTAATCAGCAAGGATAACCTGCTGTTATTAACCAGCTTCTATTAACTTCTAGTACTAACTCTAACAAATTTGCCATGAAAAATAGATTACTTCACACAAAATTGCTTTACAATATAATTGAAACTGGCCATAGTACAAGTCCTTGATGAAATCCATATCCTTTTCACCTGTTTAATTTGCAAATGTAGTTTAAGCACGCACAATTACCTTTGTTACAGGAAGTAGCGTAGCTGCATGCGAGAAAGCTACATCGGTCAGTGAAGCAGGCAATGGGTTAGAAGCTACATCAGCTGCAAATGTTCGCCTGTGAACCTCCCGCAAAGCATGCAAAGAAAGCTGCCATAAAAGTTCAACAAATCTGCAGTGAACATACAAAACTCATTATCAACTTCAAACACAATAAAATCCATGTTTAACGAGATACTTGCAGCTACGTTTGAACTAGAGAAGCATAACTGGAGAAGCATGTTGTGTATGTTTGACGATGTGTACATGTGAGTTTCAATATCAATTGCACATGAAAATACAAAATAGAGGGGGCAATACAATAATTACGAAACCTGGGGGATGAATGTGGAAAATCAAGTTTTTATGATCAGGGAAAAGTAGCACTTATGGTCCTAATAAATCTATGAAAAGAAATCCACAACACATATGGTCCTAACAAATCTTTGAAACTGCCTTTTTAAAACTTAATCATCGATTGCAAGGGACTATAAGTAGCTGTGCAAACAATTTATAATATCCTAAAATGGATTTTTGGTTTGTATTGACAGAGATAAATAATGCCCCAACCAGTATATTACAACTCAGGCAGACAACTATGACAAAGTAACGCTAAATCACAGATTTAAACAAGTTTGCCTCCCAATCTTGGCATCACTTCTACTCATCCTGAAGAAAAGTACATGTTTTCACCAGCTATTTCACTTCCCATTAATAAGATGCTGAATGCCATATCAAGGTAGTCAAATGATCTACTATACAGATGCATTGATATGAGTTGATGCACTTTCTGCCAAAGGAAAGAGAGAAGGGAAAAGGGGGTGTACATCTAAGCAATATAATTCCTGGAAGCCAAAAAAGGTTCATAGTTCCTTTGTTATAGGACTTGTTCTCCTTTAAAAATAAGAGAATAAGCACTTGATGTTAAAAAAAATATCTTTAATGCATCAAGAAAAGGGGAAAAAAACATTGCAAAGTCATTGCAGTCTGTTAATGATCAGAATCATCAGATATAGACAGTTCTTATGTTTGTTGCAACCATAACTTTAGAAGGTGATTCATAGCAAATTGTGGATGAGATTCCACAATTACTTTTGGAATCCAGAAACCTTGTATAATTTATGTGAACTAATCAAACCATAATCCTACCAACTTCCCCTAACTGCGAACCACCACAAAACACAGTTCCAATAAGCATCATCATATGGATGCCTCTTAATAATACGGGTTCTACATACCAAAATTACAAAAGTGATCAATACAATCACGTAGCTCGCTCAGACAAGCCTCAATAATAATACACTACTAATAAAAAACTGTCGGCATTTTTAAAGGGTTGTGAATGAATTTGGGATACCGAAGGGTCTCGTGAAACAAAAGGAAGGTCTCAGCGGTTTTGCAAGTCAAGAGTTCTCCATCGATGCCTCCATTGATATTGCATCCCAAAGGTGTCGACAGTTTAGGATGTCAAAGGTCCCTCAATATCCATATAACCAGATCACACTCCCATATTTCGAACACGCTGAATTTTCGTCATCAAAGAATATCCCAATTTTCATGTTCTTGAGTGGGAGAGAGAGAAACATTGCTCAATCCAACAGGCGGTCATAAGTTGGTGTTACTTGGATCGCGTTAGCCGTTTTACTATGGGAGACATACGTCAGTGCAGCCTCCAATACCTCTGGTGAGGCAGCGAATATGATTTAAGGGGATTGTGATTCCACAGGACTCAGTTAGATATTGTATCTTTTATGTATATGTTTCGTATTTTAATTTCCGAATCTTTCTCTGGAATCCAAGTATCATTCGTATCTTTGGCTACAATACGTCTCAAACAAAAAAAAAATAGAAACATCAGGGGGCCAATTTTATTGGGCAGAATCAGCTTAGATATGGGATGGGATTACACATCCCAAGAGAGAGAGTTTCCAAAGTTTGGAATTTGAATACAACCATTAGTGGAGGTATACATCTCCATTGCACGACCAATCTTATAGAAAATAGAGCATACAGAATACCATAGACTATGATGTATATGATATTCCCCAACTATTTGACTACTGAAATTTCTCATACTACATATATTATATTTAACCTCGCCCTTAGTTCGGCCAATAAAACATGTTAGGTTGAAGCTCACGGGTAGAGGAGTAAAGGTTCCAACCTTACTCCACATTGGGAAAAAACTTTTAAGCAACTAACCTCGGTCCACAACAAGTAGCTAGAGACGAAACCCTCGAATTGCTCCTTGGTAGTGCCCCTTGTGATTCAAGCTCACTTATTATGCTTTGCACAACCTAATGAACAAAAACAGACAGATCAATAGCGAGACATACAAGCTCAACATTTACGTAGGGCAAACCCCGCTTCAACGGGGATAAGCTAAAATTACCTTCCTAAAGTCGCGGGACTGCGCTGAATCAAAAATTGGCCAGACTTTATCGAAGTCCTGAAAAACAGAATAGATCGAAATGAAATGAAATTGAGATT
This sequence comes from Arbutus unedo, assembly GCA_014822125.1. NCBI lineage: Eukaryota > Viridiplantae > Streptophyta > Magnoliopsida > Ericales > Ericaceae > Arbutus > Arbutus unedo. The sequence goes on along the minus strand of JABCMJ010020374.1, from coordinate 13,205 downwards.
AAGTCCCTATACAGCACTGCATTATATGTATAGAGAGATAGAGAGAGAGAGTACCTTAGCGGATTGAACAGGTCCTCTGAGGGAAGACAAGATGAAATAGAGCAGCTGTTCGCCCAATTTAGGGTTGGAATGGCGGAAGAGGCCGACACGAGGAGTGCCGTTGTTGGCTCCGACGCCGATGATTGACGGATCGAGCCCTAACAACAAACAGTTAGTGTACATTGTACTCTCTAGCTCTATCTCTCTCTCCTTGTCTCTGTCCATCGTCATCACCCTCCCGTCCCCCTCTCTCCCCCTCTCTACAATTGTGCTTCCTTCCTCTCTCGTCTTTCTCTGTGTTTCTGGTTGGTTTTTCAATTTTAAAATTTTTTGAACGCAGATCCCTGTAAAATTACTTAATTACGAAAAGGGTCCAGATTCCATTTAAAATTTTCGCGTAATCGTTTTGGATTTTTTTTGTGGTGGCCCACTGGATAAAGGGAGTTACGTTTCGTGCCGATTGGGAGATTTGAAAATTGAAATACGCTAGGGGTGATTCTATCGTGCGCCGGTAACCTCTCTGCGCCATATCGCCGCCGAACTCCTAAATGATGGCAAATGATGGTGTTTCACATGTCATTTTAGCCCCTTTATTTTCGCTGTGTTCTCAAACTCGTCCTCTTAATATTAATCGCACCGTTTTTTCCCCTTTGATTTTGGGTTCATAATTAAAAAATTCACGTGAGACAGCTAAAGACACTAAAACGGTAAAAAAAAAAATACCAGTTTTTTCAAACTCATTTCATCTTTAATGAACTTTTTTGTGTTTTTGGTTATTTTTTATTGATTTGATTTATTTTTTCAAGACAAGTGGTTAATTCAAAATTTTTAAACCGTTCGATACACGTGAGTCTTAAAATATCATGAGAGACATGTGTATTGGACGACTCCATACACAACTGTATTTTAAGTCTATGTCTGTATCATTATTCAATTTCAATAGTGTAATTTCATTTTATAATGTCTATATTAAGAAAATTTGTTTGAATGCCACATATTTAGACATACAGTGTTTATATGTGTACATGTATAACATATAGAAAGTGAACTCGCTAGATCTTGTAACAATAAATAGAATGAAATCTTACGTAATAGGTGCACTTGAAACAGTGATTTAAGTTACAGTAAATTAATTGAGTTTATTTTTCTAAAGTTTTACTCTAAAATATATTATTCTTTATCATTGTGAATTAACAAAGCCTCGAGAGATGAAACAGGACCCAAGTTGTAGAATGTATAAAGAGAAGTGTAGTTTTAATCGAGGCTCACTAGCCTCCCTTGCATTTAGAAAACTTATTATGATCTTCTTTGTTTTTGAAATTATTATGCATATTTTTATTACCTTTAAAATTAATCAAATGTCATTATTCAAGGTATTAAAACTTTAAGTTCGAGATTTTTTTTTTTAGCAAAACGAACACTAACGTAATTTCTTCCATGTCCGAAATAACATACGTTGACGTTTTGATTTTTGTTGATTTTAAAAAAATCTAAAAAATCCAGTATAAATTATTTCGAATGTGATATGACGTTGTGGTTTGTTTTGCCAAAAAATTCCAAATTGAAGTTACAATGAATGTATGATATTTGGCTAATTTTAACGACAATGGAGATAATTGCTTAGTACTTTAAAAATAAGGGAGTAATATTTCATACTAAGGGAGAGGTCAATGTGTTTGCTAGAAATCTCAAAGGAGATTAGTGTAATTTATCCAAATTTGAATTAAGAGCATTTTACATTCAAACAAAGCCAAAAAAATAAATTAAACATATGCTGTGATCATTGCCGTGGGGTCTAATTGCTTAACTTAGGGGCCAAATTCATATTTTAATAACAAACTAGTGGGTCTCTATTAATTATTACATAACAATCTTGTCAATATTATAAACCTCCAAACTACCTCAAGTGGTTGAATGATTATTCTAATTTCACCCCGGTTTATAATTTAACCCCTGCCCTTGAATATAACCTGTATTACAATATCTTGTTTGTAAAAATAAAAAATAAAATAAGTCAACAAAGTTAATAGAAAGAATAAAAAACATAATTTCTATAGAAGTCAAAAGGTATTTTTTTTCTTTGCTCGTTGTGTACCTTGTTTATCTTATCCATTGATAAGAATAAAAAACGTAATCCTAGAAAACAAACGTTGACAATTTTTTTGGCTCATCGTGTAGCTTGTTTATCTTATCCACTGATAATTTAACATTGTTGTTACAGGTAAAACAAAATATATTTGTCGCAATTGCACCACCTAGAATAAAATATACAGGGATTTGAACAAGTTAATCGGGAATGTATTGTTGACGTAAATAAAATTTCTTGCCGAATCAACTGCCATTTAAAACAAATTAATTTTTACGTACATTTTGATAGATGAACTTTGCATTAACACGACATCAACATGAGATAAATATATGTGGAAAAAATTTTAACTGTGAGACGAGGAAGGAGATAATTAAGATGGGGGATTAGCTAATATCGTCATTCTCGTGATATTAATTAATCCCCCTTGCAGTCTACTGTTGTCTAACTCGGCCCTTAATCCGGAGTGTTCACAAATAGATTATAAATAGTGAGACAATGCATTGGGTCAACGTTACCTCTCTCCTTATTCCCCTTTCTTATCAAGGAATCAAATGTGTTAAATCTTGGACTTTTATTTAACCCGTTTTTAAATACTTGTTTTTTCCAATAATAAATTGTTATGAGGTTTTCATGTCATTCAATTTATTTTTCCAATTTGCATCTTATTGTTTACTTTATTTCATTTGGATGTTTAAATATTATGAGGAAATAATGAGAGTTCAATTGTATATCTTCTTCTTTTATTACACTGTTCACATTTTTATTTATTTATCACTTTAATTTATAGAATTTTCCTTCATATATGTTAGGATATTATTAAATAATGGGAGTTACCTTATTTCAATTGAATGTTTTAATATGATATGGAAATAATGGGAGTTCGGTTTTGTACTATTTTTTTTGGTACACGTAGTGGACATAACGTATAGGATACTGAGATACGATACAAATAAATTCATAGTGAATTCAATAAAAATCGAATTGAAGACCTATCCAGTCTGCCCTAATATTGGGTCGGATTGAAGGGCCACAAGACCCGCATATTGTACAATCAGTCCGCGTTTGAGCACACATTTATTGTGTGAGTGGGGCCAAATTAACAGTGGTCAACATGTCTACAATACTATTCAGCTTTTTACGACTTTACGTAGGCACCAAATAACTCGGCACGACCGCATAGAGTATGAATTAACACTTAGTGCATCACGTGCAATGTCAGAAGTGGAGATAATTATACGTAATGTCACAGTGCATGTGCCTAAAGCATGCTGACTTAGAGTGCAACTACAAGTATTTGTATAAGATAACTGAAACATTTTATTGAGATTATTACACCAGTCTCACGTGCTTCTAGCAAGTACCCTCTTCTCCGTAAACAAACTTAACCATGCCCTTTGATTGTTTTCAATTGAACGACACTAACCAATTACTATTGTAGTTTAATGCAAGCAATTTAGTGCAAGTAATCTAACAAATGGTCCACCAGATTTAGAAATACAGTACTCCTTCAATTTTAATTTGTTTGTCAATTTTGGAAACTTTAACTTATTAAGAAAATATAATTATTACTCTTACAAATTTTAATTTTTCAAAAATATCCTTAACTTTTTAAGCATTAAATAAGTGTGTATATTTTTCAAAATGTGATTTTTAAAAAATAAGAGACATTAAGATAATTTTCACAAATCAACTTTAAAAATAGATAAATATTTTTGGATATGTACAATTTATAAAGTAGACAAACAAAATAGAGTACTTTTTGTATATACGTGCACGTCACGTGCAACGGCAAACACGTAAAATACACGCAGTGAGAACGAAGACAGAATCACGCAGTCGGTACGGTGGACGTGATTTGCTTTATTCGCTCATGAGAGTAGATTCTCTCTCAAACGTGAAGAGGAGGAAACTCATCCCGATCGATCCAATGGAGTACGAATTAGCTAAGGTTTTTTCGATTTTCTACTCTCCGTACTTATTCATAACTCGTTAAACGATAATTATCTGCGTAGATTGACCAATCGGGGTTTCATGTTTGAACGTTAATGGGTTGATTTGGGCATCCCATGACGTTGGGGGATTAGTTCTACCTCATATGAAAGTACGAGGTATTGTTCATAAGCTAATTTAGGTAATTGAAGGAAGTCAGATAGGTTTTCTTTCTTGGATAAACATCAGATAGGTTTCCCTTCAATGGGTTAACCCATTTGGGAATGAACTTCTGTTTGATACCTTGTTACTTAAAAGGCCGCTAACTAACATCTATGGATGTTTAGTTCTACTGTTCATAAGCTAGTTTAGGTAATTGAAGGAAGTGAGGTATGCTAGGATAAGAAGTCAGCTAGGTTTCCGTTCAATGGGTTAACCCATTTAGGAATGAACTTCTGTTTGGTTCCTTTGTTACTTAAAAGGCTGCTAACTAACATCTATTGCTGTTGCGGGGGTAAACAACGTAATTTGCCTTGTATCCAAGAAGATAGGTACAAGACCACCAAACAAGCAAACATGACATATACAACTCAGCCGCAACATATATCATGCATGGAAGCTACAACACAGTCAAACGAGCTAACATGGCAATGCAAATAAAGGTTAGTGTGCATTTGTGGGTGGAATATGGATGTTGGGTTGAATTTAGTCGTGAGGCAAACACTGTGCAGGAGGCACAGAGGTGAGAGGAGTGGGAATGATGGTGGTGTGAGATGGGAAGGCAAGTCTATTGTTTAGCAGTTTAGAGGCTCAATTTCATTTAGCGAGGTGTCAAATCCTAGGTACCAATTCGGCAGGGGATTTACGCACAACTCATGCCCCGAAACAATTTTGGAGGGTAGGGAAGGGAGGTACTTTGAAATTAGAACCAAGAAAGGGTGTCCGTAGGTCACGAGTAAGAGCTGTGGGTGAAGGAATGATTTTAGAGGCCAACGCTGACCCATCATGCAAGAGGTACACCGTTGGAGTAAATGCGCTTGACTCACACATATAATAGAAAGTAAAGGCTCTAAGCTCTGCAACATCTCATAGCCCACAGTCTGGGCAAAACTCTTGTTTGTTCTATCACAAAACATCATAATGTGCATGCTTATGGTGTTAAGAAGTTCGTAACAATTAGAAGGCTGTGGAAAGTTTCAAAGATGGATCTTTTCTTAAAACTTGATGTGAATAATTTTTCCATGGAGTCTAGGAATTTGAGCTTGAAGAGGTTATTGACAGCTGGTGGAATTTTGACCCACTGAGATTGGAAATGTAGAAATTAAAAAGGGTGAGGGTCGGGATGAAGTAAAACTGAAGTGTTTGAGGATTTGAACAAGATGTGACCTTAGAGGTATATTCACGAGACAGTTACGACAGTGTTGCACATGGTGTTGGTCCAGCTGCAGTCTTTTTGAGATTGGTCAGAGGCCATGAATTGGGTGAAGAAGATGATGATTACATGTTATTTCATTTATTATACCTTCTATTTCTATTCATATTAAGGACGTGGCCTTCAGTAGAAGTAAAAGTGAGAAAATTCAAGCAAAAACAGGCATGACAACTGCACTTCACAACATTCCATTCTTCTTCTGCTTATTCCTTTCTTGTTTTACTTCTATTGTCACATCTTCAACAAGAATGGAAGAGAAGCTCTAGTGAAATGGGAAAACATTTTGTTATAATCCTTTTCTTCTTCACTCAATTCCTCATCTTTGTCGAACCTAAAAAACATCGACTAGTGGGCCAATATCATCAGCAACATCGCTAGAACTGTGTCTAGACTCTAGAATAGACATCTTCCCTTAAATCTCGCTAAAACCCTCAAACACTCAAGGTTCTCTTAATTCCCACATTTAATGCTCTTCTATTTCAACACCACAATCTCAGTGAGTCAATTCCACCCGCCCTCGGTATCCTCCCCAAATTCAAACCTAGCTACAAGAACTGATTGAACTTATGGTAAAAAGGTGTTAATTTTAGTTTGTTGGTTGAAAGCATAGTTATTGTCTATGTTGTTGGTTACACATTCTCTAACCCCTTTTTGTAAAATGAACATGACCTCCGTTGACTGACTAGGAAGAAAATAACCAGAATCTTAGTTGTGAGCCAGCTTCGCTCGTGGACCGATGATGGTTAGTGTGCACGTGTGGTTGAATTTGTTTGTAGGGTTGAATTTAATGTTGAGGTAGATATTGTGCTGGAGACATAGTTTATGGATGTAGAATGATGGTGGTGCTTGATGATCCATTGAACCTGGCGCATATAGTTTAGGTATTTTGTGAATGAAGAAATGGTAACAAGAATTTGAAATTTAAATGGGACAGAACTCTAGTTTAGCAAAGGATGGCTATGGTGGATGCACAATATACAAGTTGGACTCACCATGCATGGGTATGAACAAGAAAACTGGATGAAAAAGGAAACTGGGTTAGTAGGTCATTAAGAGTTTCACATGGGAAGATGAGTATATTCAACACTGATATCAGAGGTTCAAATTTTGAGTAATCTGTTGTCAAAGCCTAGGTCCCAATAGGACGTGGGATGGCGAAATAAGTTACGTGTCTTATGTGTCGGAACAATCTCATAAGGGAGGGCCATACGAAGCGGTCTAGTTTGTTGTCAAGTCCAGGTCTGATTTTAGAGGCCAACATCTTATAGGCCGCAGTCGAGGGAATTTTTGTTTGTTCTATTGAAAGATAGCACAATGAGCATATATGTTGGACTTTTGAAATGCATGAAGCATACGCATCAGACACTCGACACTTGGGTAAGGATATGGAACCCTACATTTTTACGAGTCATTCATCTAGGTGAGTAATAATTATGGATTGTTATTGCAGAACTATGCATTCTAAGTATGAAAGTGTTCTTGTGTCGCGTCCTTTGTCATGAGAAGTAGATTAATACTACACATGTACCCGAATCCATTTAGCATAG
>JABCMJ010020366.1:0-26621 GCA_014822125.1 Arbutus unedo | reverse complement strand
GGAAAATAATTATACAAACTTTACAATCTAACAGAGCTAACGTAGTTTGTCCTAAGAGTGTTCCACATTTCGTCTTGCTCGAATGTCTCCTACAAAAGGAACAACTCGATAGAGATACCAGTGGCGGAATGCCCTCCGATGGCTAAGTTAGCAGCTACAGGAAGGAAGGCTCAAAAAACTGAGTTATGCCGAGTAAGTATGTACTGCAAAGTAAGGGTGTCAAGTATTGCCTACAGATTTGTATAATGGCTAGTAATGCCGTTGTAATTGACTTGGAATCAATCTCTCTCCATTTCATCTCCTTCCCTAATGAATCTCCATTCCTATTATAAAAACTGGTTAAGTCCATCAGTGAATACACTCGGCTGCATCTTCTGCATTCGCCATCCCTTTACGTGAGTTGATTTGACGTGTTATGGGATTCAACAGTGTGCACTTTTTGCATTGGTCGGCAGTGCCAACCACGATGGCTCCCGGTCTGAGATGGTTGTCAACCAAGGCCTAGTATTAATCAAGCTGGTGGATCCGAGGTGACACAGTGGTTGGACCAGGCCTTCATTTGTAGGTCGGTAGTTTGCTGGTGCTTGGATAACTTCGGGTCAGCTGTGCGATTTATTCACCTCCCACAATCACTAATGTCAAGTGTTTTGTCTCCTTTGTCAGCAAATTGGCAAGACACTCATCACCTCCTCTGCATGGGCAAATTAATCACTTCTCTCTCTCTCTTTCTCTAAACATACACACACACATACATCCTGTGGGGTGCTGAATTGTAGACTCCTTCACAACTCTATTGGAGAGAACAGCGACTGCCTTGAAAGCCCTTCAATGTCAAATCTAGTCGTATCCTTTCTACAAGAGAAACAACTTGTGTGAGACAACCCAATCGGCGGCTAGAATTCCCTCTGATGGCTTAGTTAGCAATTACTGAGGGATGCTTGGAGCACTAAGTTCTACTGAGGATGTACAATCTATTAATAGAAAGTAGCTTCAATGCCTACAAACTTGAGTAATCACTCATATGGTGTTCCAGGATTGATTCCCTTTCAAATGATTCTCAACTTGTATTTATAGAAATTGGTTGAATGTTTTCTGTAAAGATACTCAAGTGCATTCTTTGCGCCTACCATCCCTTTATGTGAGTTAGATTTGGCATATCATGGGACCGTAAAACGTGTGTATGCTCATTCTGTGCGGTCGGCAGTGTTGCCGAGGTGGTCGTCGTCCTTCTTTCGAGGTTTGACAATAATATGGCGATGGTCTAAACTAGTTTGCTACTTGGATCAAGTAAAGTCTAGACGTCAGTTGTACGCTTGTGCTCGGCCTATGAAGCACGGGTACTTCCAAAATGTCGCCGTACGAGTACCGGATACGGTACGGGTACGGCAAAACTCGCACCGGGTGTGTCAAAATTCTTCGGGTACGTTTGCGCAAATGGGTACGCCGGTGGTACCGAATCGGGTACGAAATTGGGTACGTGGGTTGTTTTAGAAATTATTTATAATTATAGGGGTTAAAATGTTAAAATATTAAATTATTTAAAACTGTAATCGCTTAAAACCCTAAAAGTTAAAACTTGTCTTCTATTCTTTTGTCTTCTTCATTGTCGGTTCAAACTCCAGACCAGAGCAAATCTTCCAACTCCCAGCCTCCAGGTTCTACTCTCTCTCTCTCTCTCTCTGCCTGTTTGTTACCTCGAGGCTTTGATTTTATTTTTATCAAAGGGGACGTGAAGAGAGATGCTTTGATGTTAGTCTCTTTCTCATTCATATTAGCAAGTCTTATTTATCTTTTGAAAATTATCCAGATAGGTTATGTAAGAGAGGGGTCTTGAAGGAGTTAAACCTGGCAAGATAATTTTTAATTTACTTAAGAGCTCAAGAATGTCAACAATACAGTGGTAAGAAAGGTCAAATGTGATCGTTTCTAGCATTTGTTTTTCCCAATCAAGATAAAAATCTTAGCAACAAAGTTAGAGTTGCATCTCATGGGCTGACGCTTAGCAAAAATGAATTGTGTGAAGACAGTTTCTATTTTCAGATTCAACTTCCTTTGAGGTTATTGCAATGCCATGGAGAATCATTTTGCCTTCTGTTAAAATTGTCTTTAGGAACAATCCTTGGGAGGGTTGTTTTGACATAGACATGACGACATATTGAGCGTTTTAAAGGAGTTTTTGTTAGCACTACACTTTCATCCCAGAAAACTGAAAATTCATTCCCTTTCTTGCTCGAGTCAATGTTTTGTATTTGTGAAGTCCTTTTTTTCCTCTGAGGTTGACAAGAAGAATCCTTGATTATTCTTTTCTCTTCATACCCTGTGTGCCCCAAAGCATCAGTGACTTGGATATTACACCATAGTATCACGACAAATAACAGTTACCTTTAGAGAAGCTTTGTAGCCATTTCTCCAAGATGTTTAAACCACTATTAGATTCAAAGGATATGGATTATGGAGTATGTGATCAGCGGAAGGCTTTTTTATTCATTCTCATATGTTTGGAGATATCTTTAAAACATTATCTTTGAATAGACTTCTAAAATCTAATTAGGTATAACGAATTATATGTTAGATTGTTGTTTTTGTTGTCTTAAATTATTATAGAAAAATGAGTTCATCAACATCAAGCAACCTGGGTCCAAGTTCAAGTTCAAGTGTGCCTTCTAGTACACCTTCTAGTACTTTTGAAGAAGATGTTAATGCTCCTCTTTGGAGATATGTGACAAAAATAGCTAAAAGGGGAGATGGAGGAAGTGAGAACAACACCAAATTCAAATGCAACTATTGCAACATGGACTTTAATGGGTCATATTTTAGAGTCAAAACCCACTTGTTACTAATTAAGAATCAAGGTATAGGAGCTTGCTCTTATGTGAAGAGCAAAGCTGATGTTCTTTCTGAGTCAAAAAATTAGATGAGGAGGCTGAAAATCGCAAAAGGATGACAAAGCCCAAAAATATTCCTTTACTACCTTCTTCTTCCCAATTTAATGCTACAGCAAGGGTGGGGACTGAAAATGTTGGAGAATTTAGATTAGAAGGGTATGAGCCAAGGAAAAGAAAGGCAGCAGGTAACAGTCCCATAGAGAAGGCGATGAATTTAACTGCTCGAGAAACTTTGCATGCTATGATTGCTCGTATGTTTTACTCGGCTGGTTTGCCTTTTTATTTGGCTAGGATCGGATCCTTCCAACTAGAAGTGGGATTGGAAATTAGACAACATAGCTTGGACTCTTCCTCATCCATGATCGGCCTAGGCTGGAAGCCCACTTTGACGATTCTTTGAGTTCCATCCAACTATAGAGGCAAGTGTCGCTAAAGCGTCAGAATGGCCATTCTGCTCTCGAACAATTTGCTTGATTTTGATGATTTTGAACTTCTTGATCAATTGTTGGGCTTTCCGGGCGTATGCTGACTTGGGGTTGTCCCTTGCCTCGTATTCTCCCTCCACTTGCTTGACGACTAGTTGGCTATCACATTGCACAGTGGTTGGTCGGGTTCCTAGTTTTAAGGCGTGGTTGAGGCCGAGGCCAATGGCCTCATATTCAGCTTCATTATGGAATGCCTTAAAGCTCAAGGTGACTGAATGCTCTATCATCGCTCCTTCTACGTTGAGTATTATTACGCCGACGGTGGCCGCATTTAATGATCTGTTGCAATACATGCTCCATCCTTTTTAAGCTCCTTTCTTCTCTTCCTTAATGTGCAATTTGTGTGGTGCTAGCCTTTCTTCCTAGTGAATTCGGCCATAAAATCGGCCACTACCTTCCCTTTAATGGCCGTTCGCGACATGTAGTATATTTCGTACTGCCCAAGCTCTACCGCGCATTTTGAAATTCTCCCCATCATGTCTGACTTTCGTAGAAGAGCCCTAAGGGGTTGGTCCATGTTGATTGCGATGGTATGAGCAAGGATCTAATGTTGTGATTTCCTTGAAGCCATCAATAGCCTAGGACCAATTTCTCTAACGGGAGATATCGAATCTCGACATCTATGAGGGTCTTACTCACGTAATACATCGGGAGTTGTGCTTTCTCCTCCTCCTTCAAGAGTGCCGCACTAACAGCATTATCAGACATGGCCGACATACATAATTTCCATAGATGATAGCGTTGAGAGCAACCGTGGAGACGAGGGGTAAGTTTTGAGTTTTTCCATGGCCTAATCCAATTTGGCATTCCACTAGAACTTCGCACTCTCAACTGGAAGAAAGGGCAACAATAGTCCAAAGACCGAGTAATGAATCAGTAGCCATGCCTACGCACCTTTGTACTTTCTTGGCTTTTGTTAGTCATTGTATTTCCATCATCACCTCGCTAGTTTTGGACTGGCATAAATCACTCTTCTTCTGATGAGGTATCTAAAGAACTTCCTGGATTCCGCACCGCAGACTCATTTGGAGGCATTAAGCCTCATCTTGTACTATTTGAGGATATCGAACATTGCCTATAGGTCAGAATGTGATCACCCAACTCTTGATTTGACCACCACGTATAGTTCATCTTGATTTGACCAACATGTCATCAATGTATACTTCCATACTATGCAGAAAATCTTGACCCCCAACCTTTGATAGGTGTCTCCTACGTTTTTTAGTCCAAATGACATTACTTTATAACAATACAACTCTCGTGGTGTGATATACGCAGTTGTCACTTGGTCGGGCCCATACGTGGCTACTTGATGATACCCCTATTGTGCGAAGAACCTTTCCCTTCACCAAAAATAGATCAACCGTTCGACTCGACAGCTAAACACAACAGAATGAGTTTGTTAGATGCATACAGGGCTCATGAAGTATACACATACCCGCCACTTTCTGTTTTTCTTCTTCACCATGTTGGATTGCCATTCCGGATAGGCCACTTCTCTAATCTCTTCCGCCTCAAAGAGCTTCTCTACCTCCTCGTTTACTCCGATCCCTCCGCATGCTCCTTATCATCTTCATTGGTGATTTTCCCTTCACCTGTGGGGTTCACAACGAATTGCTTCAGGTATCCCTGTTGCACCAGGTCTTCTAGATGTTTCTTGAACGAGAAACATTTCTCGATCAAGTGGTTGTGTCAATGTGATAGGCACGGGATTGCTTTCAATCCCTGTGTTCGGGAGCGCCTATCATTGGCATGGATGCTAGGAAGTATGCTTCCTTCTCGATCTTTAGAAGCATTGTATAGATTAGTATATTGAACTGCGGCTTGGCCCCATTCTTACACTTTGTATGCCATTGTTCTTCCTTTTCTTGAACTGGTTGATCTAGGTTCTGTTGTCTCTTCTTCTACCATCTTTGTTTCTTTCCTCCTTTGTACTTGCCTCAGCTAGACATTCATCTTCCACGTCGGCAAACTCGTCCACCAAATTCATCAGGGCTCGGAGATCTTTTGGCTTCTTTTTCCTTTTATAGTTCCGCGTCTATGGGGAGCCCCATTTTGAATGTGCTAACTGCGAACACTTCCATAGGTCTTCCACCTCCTTGTAGTAATTCTAGTATCCTTACGAATAGGCTCGCAGAGATTCTCCTTTCCTTTCTTCAAAATGACCAAGCCTTGCATGGTCTTTGGTGCCATCTTGCTTAAGAAGAACTTGGTACGAAACTTGTTTGGAGCTACTTGAAGTTATATTCTGCACATTAGTGCTTCATCCTAATCGTATACGATCATGGCTTGGCAATAGTGTGGGATATGATCGTGGGGATCACTCACCCTGTCATAGACGATGAAGGCCAGCATTTTAAATTTCAACGGGATGGCCATTCACGTTATGTGCCGAGAAAAGGGTTCCGAACCTCGTCCTTGGTCCCGCCTCTTTGCCTCTGAAGCATGAGTTGTTTCCGAGATCCATCTTCACCTTTTTCCTTTTAGGCCAGGAGCTTCCGCAATCATCCACATATTCATCAAATACTTTTCGCAACATACTAGTCTCTACTTAGTCATTCGAACGATGCCTCCGCTCTCCCTCCCTTTTTGATTTCTTTCCTTCGAGCACCTCTAGCTTCGATCCATTTCACACTTATCACGTTTTGATTCTGTTTCGACCTCATCCACCTCTTCTAAGGCATCAAAGCTCCCTTTCTTGCTCATCTAGTCAAACCAACAAAACTTTGTTCATGTGGAGGCTGCCCCCTATGCTGCTACATTTGCTCCTATTTGTTTAAGCATTAAGGGCCCTTGCCTCTCAGTTCCGTCCCTCTGCATTGCCCTGACATTTCATGATTAAGCTAAGGGATGACATATCACGACTTTCATGGCAACTCTTTATATCTTACGCTCCCACTATGGTCTCCAATTGTGGGGTGTTGAGCAGTGGACTCCCCCACGAGTCCGTTGGAGAGCACGACAGCTACATTGGAAGCTCTTTCCTGGCGAATCTTGTCGGATCTTTTCTAAAAGAAAAACAACTAGCCGGAGACACCCTGACCGGAGGCCAGAATCTCTACTCCTTATAAGAATTAGTTGAGTGTCTGTGTGAAGATAAGTGCGTTCTTTGCGCCTCCCATCCTTTATGTGGGTTGATTTGACATATCATAGGACTTTGCAGTGTGTTTTCTTCATTCTGTGTGGTCGGCAGTGTTGTTGAGGTGGTCACCGTCCTTCATTCAAATTTTGGCGGTAATATGGCATGGTATGAACTAGTTTGCCAGTTGGGTCAAGTTACATCTAGAGGTCAATTGTATGCTTGTGCTCGGACTATATTGAGGTCAGAAGTGCGATGAATTCACTTCCCACATATCAGATTATGTGTAGGTGTGGGCACCTTGGCTTTACATTTCTCACACCAAATACAAGTTTGTGTGTATAATTCTGGATATTCTCTCACATATTAAACTGCAATTCTTATCCTTAACCAACACCACTACAATTCTTATCCTTAACCCACTACGCGTTTTCTTGGGTTAAATTCCCCATTAATTCCATTTCTCAATTGTTGTGTTCTACTTTTTGTTCTTAATGGTTGTGATACACAATTATAGTCAATAAAGCACCAATTCTCTAATTGTAAAGTAACATCATTATCTGATCTGTCTGCATGCTCTACACAGTTTGTGCCACAACTTTCTCAAACCTGGGTCTATGATTCTCCCTTGCACTTGGGCCCAAATATGTTGGATAGCTTGATATAGATTCGTGGGCACAATTTCCTAAGAGCTTAACCTTGAGACAATTAGCATTCTAACATAGTATTGGAGCTTTGATTTCCCAATAGGTCAAGGTCCAATGCTCACCATCTGCAATTTTATTTTGACCCTATATGTATCGATGTTCACATTTCAACATCTAACAGGTAGTTGCAGGTGACGGAGGATTTGAATAGCTTCACATATTCTTGGGCACATATCCTGACAGCTTAAGCTCTGATACAATTTGTACTCTAGCAAAATACAGAACATACAAAACTCACGCGGTGGTAAAACGCCTTGCCATCACTGCATTTTGCTATTACTGCATTTTGCAACTACTGCATGCAGAAAAGTAATGATACTGTTGACAGGCCATTATGCCGCTTCCGCGTAAGATAGGGAAAAGACTTACCCAAGCCTGTAAAAAGCATGACCTTGTGCGAGCAGCAACAGCGGCAGAAACTATTCTCGCAGCACGAGTATTCTGAAGACCAATGTTATCAGCAAGCCCAGCAATGAATTGCCGGGCATCCTCTCCATCAATCTCAACAGAAGTAGAGTGATTTTCCGCACTGGAAAAAACAAAATCCCATCACAAATATACTAAAGCACGGTCCATATATATGTTGAGAAGTACCTGCCACAATGATTGAAAACAACGTGAACTGATGCACGATAAAATGAATCTCGTCCATTGCTTGTGTCGATGGAAACCCTTGCTCCAGATGTCCTGCATAATCGACGGAACTGCTCACCAACAAGGGTATAGAGAAAAACAGTGCATCAGCAAAGAGTGACCTACTCCACGTAATAAGATATTCTTGAATAGTTGTTATGTCAAGCAACAAACTTGATCTCCATTATGTACTATAAATTATGGCATCTCAATCGAGATACGTAAAATTTAACATGTTTCAAATACTTACATTTAAACAAAGGATAAGGAAATGAAACCTCGCCTTAATATATGGTGTCATGGACTCTTTTTTTGTTTAGGATCCCCTTTCTAGTGTTTCATAGCATTGTCTTTCAATTTTTTCCCCCGACCAAATATTTCATAAGGTTGATTACATAAATTATGCACATCAACTATAATTTGCATGCATATTCATCCTGCAAAATGCACATGATCTAAAACTGGAAAGAAGGTGAGAGCAACGGAATGCAACTTAAGTCTCACTTTCTTTTGCTAGACTAAGAAGCAATGATACAGACAGGGGACACAGAAATACATGATGGGAACGTGCAGATACGTCATTTTCTCAAAAACGTTGGGGACACATTATATCCAACAACACATATATGCTAATAGAGTAAACAAAAACATTATTCTTACCAAATTAGGGATTAAACTAGGGGAAGACAAATAACTTTTGTGATATGATCTACAAAAACAACTGCATTACATACATATTCAAATCATTGATGCCAATTTTGACCCGCTCCCAACTTTTAAAAATTGCATTCTGACCTCCCTAATTTCCCCAACGTGTCTCCAACATGTGCTCAATGTGTCTTTGACATGTCCCTAGCGAGCCCAACGCTGAGAATATAAAACAAAATGGACACATATTTGAGCATGTCTAACACACGTCCATAGACACGGATACAAGAGACAGATTGATGTGTACCAATATAGCACAGACACTTTGTCAGAGGCAACGCAACGTCCCAGTGTTGGACACTCTCCAGACACAGACACGTGTCCGACACTCACTGTCAAAGTGTCCAATGTTTTCCGGCTATTTTCAGTTGGACACTCCCAACGCTCATGGACACCAAAAGGATAAGCCAAGGACACTTTTCGGACACTTCGGAGGTAAAAATGCAGTTTTAAAAACATTCAGTAAAATAGTAATGGTCAAAAGTTTCACATGTGGTGAAACAGTAATGATCTAAATCCCAAAATATAGAACATATTAGGGCTAGAGAAATAGCTGACTTCCGGTGTGTGCTCAAGAG
This sequence comes from Arbutus unedo, assembly GCA_014822125.1. Taxonomy (NCBI): domain Eukaryota; kingdom Viridiplantae; phylum Streptophyta; class Magnoliopsida; order Ericales; family Ericaceae; genus Arbutus; species Arbutus unedo. The sequence goes on along the minus strand of JABCMJ010020366.1, from coordinate 17,546 downwards.
AATCATGACATCCTCTCTATTTCTCTCTCAGTGATATCTATCCTCGCTTACCCTGTTCTTCTCTTTTGCTGAAATGTAAAATCTAATTTCTTTCCAGCATGAGTGCTGTCTATGTGAAATTTTATGAAGGTGATTGCGGAGCATATTGTTTTCTAGCACAATCTTTCAGTATTGCTTCAACTGGTGCCAATCACAGGGAAGAATTTGCCGAGAATAAACCGTTATGGAAGGATATTACGAATTGCAAAAAGGTGGAGAACAGGAATGAAACTTCAAAATACAAGTTAACTTGTGCAATCGCACTTGCAAAAGGATAATATACAAAAGCCAAGGAGCATTTCTTGAAAATTCCAATGAAACTAATCAAATAGGAGACTAAAGCAAATGAACATGTATGAGGAGAGTTGGGAAGGATGGTCCAAGAAGAAAATGGCCTCATTGAAGTTATGTACCAATTTGTTTGTGAGCTAAAGGAATCCACAAGAAGATATCCCAATATATCTTGGACAATACTAGTAACCCCCCAAAGGTGAGAAAAGAAAGGAGAAGACGAAAGAACAAAGAGATACTGCGTGAGAGAAGTCACCAGCCACATGATGAGAGAAAGTGCAATCTTGTGTTGGAACTTTTGAATTGTATGTAAATAACCCAGTACATTGCTGTATCGCAGCACATATTTCTCTTTCTAGCCAAACAATTGCTTGAACACCTATTGTGATTCCTAATACAAGAGTAAAACAACAGGAACAAACCCATATGATTCCATAGACTTCTTTCAAGGATTCCAAATAACATGTCATGTGCCAAGTATTTGACCAATCACACACCATGACCTCATGAGGCCTAAAAAAGCCTGAAGTAATGAAGCATGTGACCAATCATTACACCCTAACCTCATGGAGTAAAACCAAAAAAAAAAACAGAGAATTACTATAGCAACTTTGATTACCTAAAAAGAAAAACAAGAATCGTGGGGATGTTACAGCCTCACAGGATCCTAGTATGAACCCCATTGAGTCCGTTGCATGCAATGATGTGGAACAGACCATTATTGTAATCAGCTAAGAGGCAGAGGATAAAACTGAATAACTAGGAAAAGCCTACTATCCTAGTGAGGATGTTAGGAGTGGAAGTGAGCCTTTCAAAAATATGACAGGCACTACGACGGTCTCGAGACTAGCAGAAGTTGAGGAGGAGAGAGCTCAGGTTAGCCTCAGAGAAAGATTAGGGGATGGCAGTGGAGAGTGGTCAAAACCAGAGAGCATTCAATACGTATTAAATGGTTATCAAATACTTGTTGAATGCTTCTTGAGTGCTGATTCCTTGTTGAGTGCTAGATGAATGCTTGGTCTTTTAAGTGTCAATCCTCCCTTATATATGAGCCTTAGAGGAAGAGAGAGCCGGCTGTCAGACTCATCTCCATTGGTGGATAGAATGCAGGTTGACACACTTGCCTCTATCATTCTAAACTCAAACCTTGGAGCTTGTATCAACAGAATATAGCCGAAGCCACTTTCGTGATATCTAGAGGCCCGTATCATATGACCCACTTTTATGAATCTCATACCCTACCGACTAGTGCGTACCAAACTAGACACAAATGAGGCATTCGCCACTAGATACCGTACCACTCCAAATATCGGGTGCACCGGTCTACACTAGAGATTCCGAGGCGTAGTGGGCATTTTCCGGATCTTGGCCGGTATGAATTTTTTTATTATTTTTCTATTAATTCAAATTTATTTTGCTAACATTATTCTCAAAATGATCTATATAATATTATTTATTAATAAAAGATTGTTTCAATCCCAATGATTATGTTTCAAGCCTTTTAAAGGTAATAAAAATTTATAATTGCTCAATTTGGCTATGTCCTATTATGCATTTTGTCTTTTGAAAATTATTAAATCTTATAATTTGTTATCTTTAATTAATTTAAAAGCTATAATGCTCAATTTTTTTATGTCTAATATAATTTTGTGGTGAATGATGTTATTTGAAAAGTATACATTATGTTACAGCGACAAATTCGAAACGGTATGCAGAAACATACCGATACAGGTACGTATCATATGAGTAACAAAAACATTACACTTGCTTGTAGGAGATTGATAACTTTGGCATGACCAAATCAGGTGGTAGGTATGATACGGACTCCAAGGTGTCGAATGGAAAGTGTGATACATCTTTCGAGGTGTCGGTTGTAAACCCCCCCCCCCCCTTTCCTTCTCTTGGACCAATCAAGTTATAGCTTGCTGAGAGCGGCTCACCCTCTTGACAAACCTTTGCTCTAGCCTCCAAACTGCTTGTAGATCCCGAGCCATGTCCCTAGGCCTTGCTCCCTACCTAGGGTGTTGTTATGTTGATGGAGTCATCATAGTTGTAGTCAGCTCGCGAAGCTATGAATGTTTAGGAATTTAGGAGAGCTCATTCCTCATGGGAGATGAATGGGATCCATGGATGTCGAGTACAGCTGCGACTTGTATAGCTGGGAGATGGAATTTCCTCCTACAGCGTCTTCTGGTGGAGGACTCACAGACACCCACATTCATGCCCGTTGTGCGCATGTACTCATTTCTTAAGTGAGTGTATGCATATCTATCATATGTTTTCTTTCTTGGATGGATGAACCCTTGCAAACAAAGATTAGCCTCTACGGTCTCCAAACGGAAGCAAGGTTGACTTCTAGAAGCTCTTCTTTCTTTTTTTTTTGGCCTAGGCCCATCTTGTAAGCATTCTAAACCTCGGTGGATCTCTTGGAGGACTATGGAGACTGGACCTCCAGCGGACAGGCTAGGTTCTTGGCTTGAGGAAGCTCAGTTGGGGTTCTTTTTCTTCTTCTGTGGCTTACCCAATTGTTCGTGTACCAAGTTTGACAAGGCACATCATTGGGCGAGAAATTTTGTTTGGTCCTCCTACCTGTTCTGAGCTTCATGACATTTCGGTAGAGAGCCAGCTGCTCCAAGGATGTAGACTAGCTCCGCGCATCTTCATAAACAGTAAACCTCTTTACCGTCGAGCCTTGTGTATTTCATCACCCTGGGACGATTGTTTGCCGATGTTGGGGAGACTTCGGGGTTAAGCAGGATCATGCCCCTTGCTCGCTTCTTACTAGGACTTGTGCTCATGGATAGGTAATCTTCCTCTGAAATCTCGCTCCACTTGCGAATTGGAATGCCTCGAGGGGAGCGGGGACTTCTTCTTCATCCCCATCGTTGTAGAATACGGCATCTGTCATGTGAGATTCATCGGGCTTGTAAGCCTTTTGTGAGCCCACGAGGGTGACAAGGCTATTCTTGTATATTCTCTTCATGCATTGGTGATATGAGAGGGGACGGCCGCATATCAGTGCATCAAAGTCCTCCCTAGGAGCTTATGGTAGGTTGTTTCAGAGTCAATCATGTGATACTTAGTCGTAGAGTGTATTTGTTCCGAGATTAAGTCTACTCACAAATCCCATTGTCTGTTGACAATGGTTCCCGAACCCAAAGACGGTGATGGGCTATTTCACAAGATGACCGGCAAGAATCCTAGTAGCTTTGAAAGTGGAGCAAGGCATTATGTTGAGGGATGCTCCACCATCCATAAAGTCCCTTTGGAATTTCGACTCTGTTGATCATTATCTTGACATACAAGAGCCTGTTATGGGACAATGGGAGTTGTCGTTCGGCCTCAATGAATGTGATGGAGAGAGCTATCTCTAAGCTCCTTGCGGACCAAGCAGAGAGGCCCATGCACTACTCTCCATGTTCATCACTTCATCCGCAACAAGGAGTATGGCCTTTGTTACTTCAAGTCTTTTTTTCCATGTTGGCTTCGAAAAGCAAAATTGATCAAAGAGCAACTTGAGCTTCGTGGAATTTCGGAGAATTGTAGCTTGTCTTTCTTTGATGTTTGGGAAATCCAATCCCACAAGGTTAGAAGCCTCGCACGTCGCCAGCTATTCAAACTCATCATGGTGGAAATAGTCATTGTTGAGCCCCACCTGCTTAAGGACCCTATTCTATGTGTGGCCATCATAACCACTTTACTATTGTCTCTGGGGTTCGGAAGAGGATTTCGAAGGATATCCTTGGTAGCCGGAAGCTCCAAGGAATCCTCATTCATGACTTTTCAAAACATTCACAGGAGAACCCAATAGTCTTTTTTGTAGTGGCAAACTATTATGTGGAGTATGCAATAGTCGTTGTGTCTCTTATCTTGACTAGTTGACCCCTCCTAACTCGAGGAAGGACTACCTTCCCATCACACCCCCAAGTACCAAGGAATGCTTGAGCCTCATCCACTGTCACTAGCAAAGTTGGTGGTTCTCCAAACTTTTGAAGCTCGTGTTGGTGTGAGGCAACTAAATACTTGCCAGAGCATTTTGTGCTCTAGTGTTTTACCAATGTGGACCAGAGAAGTAGAGTGCAAGTTGGACGAGAGTTCTATACCACATTATATGCATCTACAACCCAACATTTCTGTGTTTCTCTGTAAAACATTAGATAACTAGTACAGCATGCAATAATAAGAAACCAAACTATCAAAATCAAAGCACCTTAAAACTCAAGCACCCCATCTCCAGAGAAGAATCTCTTTGCAAAATCGCAAACAAACACAAAAAAGTTACCAAAAAAAAAACATGTATGAATATGGTTAGAGTAATAGGGACAATAATAAATGAATCATAAAGACAGTGAATATTAGTTGTTGAAGAAATATACACAGATTCAACCTTACGTCTCATTTTTTTATCCGGATAAGTATATGCTTATGACTCATGTTATCCATTGAAAAAACAAATGAGGTAAGAAGCACAAGTTGTTCTATGGTTAAATTTATTTACATGCATGGATATAAATGACAATTGTGTACGACAAAGTAGCACTCACTTGAATAATATCATCCTCCAAGATGTCCTTCCCGCCTATTCTGTAGTCCATGATCGCTGGAAATCAAGTTGATACACTGTGATTTGACGAAGAAAAGTATGACCATAACATTATTTTTGAGAAAAACATACTGGTACCTACATGAAACACAATAACTATAAGAACACATGCATTCGAATGCAAACTGTGCATATCAAATAACAAGTAGTTGTCTACCATTACTACCTCTTTGCTCGCACCCGACCCTCCCTCTATTTTTCATATTTTACCGCACCTTGTCTAAAGAACCGATTCAAGCTCAAGATGGGGCCCACACTAAGCCAGAAAAAAAGCACTCAAAGAAATCAACTTCATCCACTCAAACCCCAAAACCCTGCTTCCCTAGTTATGTTGGATCTGATATGTAAGGTGATAGATGTAGCGGATGCTCAAATTTTGAACTTCTTTTCGAAGTGGCGCCTAAGTGGATTTCTCATATAAATTGCCCAACATTCTATTTATATCCAATTAAGTTCCCCATTCAATTACCATATAGTACGAACATATCAAAAAAATCTACACCATTTAATACGCAAATGTCCTCTCTACTCCCACAATTAAACATTCCATCAGGTTACTTACATTTGTTTAACTCATAAAAAATAAAACCACTCAATTTTTTATTTCCGTAGCAGCTTTACAATCTTCCAATGATCGATAGCACATTCAAACTACACCGTTTTGCCCGCACTACAGGGAATTGCACTACAGCTCTCCCAAATCCTACATTTTAGCACCACCACTTCACCCTCTTTGTCACAATTTCTAGATCAGCATGATATTATGTTAAACTACCTTACAGCTTACTATCTAAGTTGCAATTATATTGCAAAAATATACGAAAGATTTTTATCCAACATTGTACGAGGAATGTAATGAACTTTCTGTCTTAAAATTGAATAATTGCTTACACCTTTATTTTCTAAGCATCTTCAATTGCAACTAATAAATTGGATGTTTATACTTAACTACTGAAATTAAAAGCAACTGGAAGATGTGCTATACACGCGCACTATTAACCATTGTCTATTAACACTTGCATTGTGCCGGCACGCTGCTAGCATCATATAGCAGAATTCAAGGTCCCAGGAATTTCCTCTGGTTACCTAGGGAGGATTTCATGACCATTGTTGGAATTGATCCTCTGAATCACATTAGAACAAACCAAAGTCAATTTTTTTATAAGATGGTCATCAGATGTAATACAATTTTGATAGCAAACAAGAAGAGAAACACAGGTAGAAATGTTTGGCTTCTATCAATGTTAACTCACAATGTTCGTGGGAAATTTTAATAGTATATGATCAAATTAGTTAGATCACAGCCACAACGTGTCTGACGATGAAGCCGCATGTTTTTTTTGCCTCTAAAATTTCAGCAAAATAGTAAACAAAGCAAACTTTTATCAGAAACATTATAACAAAGTAGACAACAAATGAACAAAAAACTAATATCAGCAGACGAAACCTCTTATTAATCTGTTGGCCATTTTCTGATACTTCTGCTTGTCAGCGGTTAAAACGGGAGGGGGAGAGGACACCGGCCACCAAGACGGCAACTTCTTCTCATCCATCCTTCTTATCCCACTCTTCTGCATTTCCTCCGCCGATTTCAACTCTGTAGCCCGAACTGGCGCCAGAGGAGTTTCCAAAACCCTAAAGTTACTATCATGTGTATCTCTTTTACTGGCAACAACTACTTCTCTTCCTCCAAGACTCCGGTCCCTCCTCCGTACCAACCTACTGTTATTACCAAACCCCATTTTACCGCTAAATCCTAACCCTAATTTCACCAAAACCCTGAATGAAAACACAATTACGCAGCTAAACAGAACCAAACTGCCCATGAATCGAAGCGTGGATGGACGACAGGAGATTATAACCCTCTGGTCGGCATCAGCAGTGATCAAAGTAGTCAAGTCTGCGATGGCTTCATTACCCGACCGAACGAATTCGTTGAACCTCAACTCCGACGAGTTTAATATCTTTCTTATAGATAGAGGGGCTTTGTTCGAAAAGTTCTGGATGTCGATAACCATTTGGAGCTTCTCGTCGGAGGGCGACGGGGCTCCGGGTCGTTTTGGCTTCTGGGGGCTGCGCCGGCGACGGTGGTGGCGGCGGAGAGAACAAGAGACGGTGGAAGTCAGGGGATGGCGAACAAGATGGTATCGATAATTATGGCAGTTATTATGAGTTGGGAATTTAGGAGCGTAGAAGTGAGGAATTGAGGGCGATGGAGGAGGAGGAGAGGATAGTGATGAATTGAGAGAATAGTAATCCATCGCCACTGACGTTAGAGCAAAAGATTTCCTGATTGTTTGATTGTGTTACGCTATGATTGTATCTACACGTACGAGAAATTAATGTTGACTCTTACCATTAGTTTACGAACAAAACATATACATGGTCCGTAAATAATAATTCATATCATCCTTTTCACAAAAAAAAAAAATTCAGAGATTCATGACAAGTCACAAAATTTGTTGCGACTTTTTTATTGAATTATTTATTTTGTTCTTATTAGTTCATCTCGACAATAGACAACAACAGACTTTAGAAAAATTATAACATAATAGATCAAATTTGAAAACAATTCAGAAAAAACAAAAAAAAATTCAAAACAAGATTTGTGTACTTATTCGTTCTTTTTAATGATTTTTTTAACTTTTAAACATAATTTTATAATTTTTAAATATTTTTATTTAGATGGGTTAATAATCCATGAAACATTGAGGCCAAAATAAGAAATAAAAAAATTAAATAGAGATAAAAAAATTACGGAAAAAAAAGTTAGACCAAATTAAATTCATAATATCTACTATTTCTGAAAGAAATTCATACAGGGTGCAACTTTGTGAAATCAAAATATTATTTATTTTAAGTAATTGAAAATATTTTTTCACCAATAGCATGATTTACATAATGTTGATCAAATTCTAAGTGAACTTAGAGTTAAACTAGATGTTCATCGCACAACAATGGAGCCAGGAGAATTAGTTAGAAGATCACCAATAATACCAAGAAAGAAACAACCCCTAATAAAATCATACACAAAAACACAAGCGCAAAAAACATGTAGATCAAACCTACAAGCTATGGCGAAACTTGATGGCTTCGATTAAACTCATTGAAGGACGCGTTATACTTTTGAAAAATACTTCTTTTTAGATTCTAATTCTAGTTTGAAAAAGAGGTGATTGCCTAGTTGCTTTTGTAGAAAGTACGATGAAGTTGTTGCAAACACCTCTACAATCTCAATATTTTCAGCAAACCTGATAGTCAATCTTTTTTCTATGTCACAATCGCAATTTCACAATTGACGAATGAACAACACTTGAACAAAATATATACACCACTAAAGGTACACCTAATCGGCCCTACAAATTATCTCATGTGGTTTTGAATGCGTCGAACACTGATAATGTCAAACAAGACAGAATGATTGAAAAATTGAAAATCAAAAAATGAAAAATTATCCGAACATATCCTAGATGATAATAGAAAAACTTGATAAGAGCAAGGATTAGTTGAAAGTGGAATTGCTATTCAAAAATAAAAGACCATGAACAGAAGGTTGAAAAAAATGAAAAGTGAATTGTGAAATAACAAATAAGCTGTCGAAAAGATTCTAGAGGAAAAAATAAGGTGACAGATAGAAGATTTCTTCAGAGAAACAACCCTTTGAACAACTCAAAAAACTACAGAAAGAGAAAGTTGGCACAGTCAGTTCATTGAGAGAAAAAAGTGTCATAGTTTAAAATGAGAACATCAAAGTTTTAACTTGGATATTCTTGCTAGAAATGATACTTGATAAAGACAAAGCTTAAGGATGCAAGAATACATCAACTTGGAAAAAAAATCTTTTAATGGTTTCAATGGATACAGAGATTATTGTACCCAACCTCATCCTAGATCTTCAAGGTAATACTAAGAAAGCAGTTCATGAAATCACGCAACGATATGATGATGATGTTGTTGAGAGAGCTATCCACCTCATTATGCAAAGAGCTCAATAAAAGAATATGCAAATGAAAATATAAACTCAACCCACCTTCAAGGATCAAAAGATTAAAATGAGGTAACGAAGGAAGGATACCCAATCTGAGGATTTCCTATATGATCTTGTGAAAAAAGAGAAACAAAAAATACTAGCACTAGATGTTTCAAACTTTGAACCATATGCAGAATCATTGGCAAAACAAATTGAAACAAGCGAAAAAGACAGCTCATAATATTTCAATTTGCTCCTTTATGAATCTCAACAAAAAAATTGAATGGTCTATGGAGCATAGTGAAAGATGAGTAGATGAGTAAGAATACTACAAACCTTTCCATATATTTACAAATTAATAACTGGTTGCAATAATCTATTATACTTGCACATTGAGTGTTATCATATGGTCTATAGAAGAGACCACTCGGTATATATTTTTTTAAGATATCAAGAACATCTTAGAAGATGACTCAATATCAAACCAATAAAACTACATTATTTCCTTATCATACCATAGTTTCACATTTTATATATGCTAAAAGTACTCTATTATCTTGTATTACAGTCAACATATGCACACAGATCGATATTGATGCAAGAACAACCAACTTTGACACAATCACCATTTTTGTTGGAGTGGACTCATAATGATCCTACATATCCTTCATCCTTCCCATCTAATTTGCAGTAAGGAACAACAAAAATTCACTGTGAATTTTCCAGATGTTCAAATTTAATGCAACCAACTAATAAAAGGTATGTGAAATTATTGATTGTCAAAGAAATTCACAGTGTTAGTGATCCGAGCAAAAGAATGTCGTTGTGTTGCTGTCTTAAAGTTGTTTATTAAAAATACTCGTACTTCTTAATTATTCAAATATATAGCAGCAGGTCGAGTATCGATCCTCATGGACTCGTGCAATTGATTATCAAAGTTTTAATTAAGTTTGTTCTAATCCCAATAAAACAAAGTTTAATTTCTGATTCAAGCTAACAAAGTATTGAAAACAGTACAATAATAAAAATACTAAGAACTGAAAAAAGAAAATGATCTAGGGCTCGAATCTACTCCAACCATTTACAATGGTAATTTCAAGTTATTTAATGTTTATTATCTAAATTTGTCAAACACCGTGCAGGTAGAAAGTCTACACGATATTTTTTAAGGATATTTGTTACTAACCAACTGGCATAAATTATTGTAGCTTAGCGCGAGCTATCTTACCAATCTCAAAGACACAGATTATCTGATAGTACAAAACTTCTTACAAGGTATAATCTATCTCAGTCCAGTTACACGAATCAGTGAAATACTTATTGTATGTCATGAAAGCACGAGAAACATTTAGTAAAAAGTAGATTACTTTTGCAAATCAAAAGTCAAAGTTCTGTTTTGTACAACCTTGATCCGAATAATGAAAAATCAAAAGTTAGAAAGAAATACATATTACTTGAAATTGGAGATTCATCTTTGTCCTAGATAGAAGATTAGCCGACCATTGAACTTGATTGCATTGATCTTGAAATGTAGTACATTATTATAAATAGCCCAACTACAAAGTTTATGGCTCTCACCACATTTTCCGCTTTTCCTCACACTACCTAACCCTTCATGAACTTCCTTCCCCTTGAAGTTAGCTCCATCCTAGTGTTTTGCTCTAAAAAATCTAGAATGAATCATACGCAAGTTTCCTTTAAATAGACAACTAAACTACTCTAAGTTCTCCGGACGGGAGTCGTGGTCGTCCTGATGCTTGTGTGAAGAAACTATCCAGAGGCAACTTTTGGAATCCGTCTGGATGCATGTTCTCCTGTTCGGATGCCTGCACTGTTTGAAATTAGAGTCAAAGTAAGCATGACAAAGCTTGGAGCAATGGTCCGTCCAGGCGCATATCTTTCACATCCAAATGCTTGTATGGAAGCTGTTAATGTGTCATTGCTAAGTTGGCGTCTTGCCAGTGGTGGAGAGATCCATCCGGAAGAAGATCAAAGCCATTTGGGTGTTTGGCTTGAGAAACAAGGCAAAGAGGTATGCTGAATGGCATCCGGACGATAGTCATGGCCGTCTTGACAAAATGCCTTAAAATGCTGCATTTTTCTTTCATTTTTCCTTATCATCACTTCGCAACCCTAAAACGCTCAAAACAACCAAATTCAACAGCAACACAATCCGCAAGATTCAACAAAGGTAGTTTGGACGGAGAAAATATAAACATTTACATACATATCACATCCCCCAACTTACACTTTGCTAGTCCTCGAGCAACAAGAAATATAGGAAGCAATAAACACTAAACTAAATATGTCCAACTTTTGTATGGTTCACAATTGCACTTAACATGTGCAAAAAGCTTTTTAAACCCTTGGGTGGCCCTAATAGGACGAGTGAAGTCTCATGAGAATTTCCAGCAATGATACCCACAAACACTCATGAATTCTGTTACTATAATCCAAGCATTCAAGCCACAAACATATTTCATAGATTTCAACTAAGACATGCCAAGGACATAGAAAGTTCTAAACACTATCAATTGATAAAGACGTCCACTAGTATCAATACTCATAATGTGTGTGATCTCAATCAAGTGATGCATTCAATCTTAAAGTCGAGATATAAACTATCCAAATCTCTATCTATGTAATAACCCTAAATTCTACTTTAATTAAAATAATTAATAAATGTTTTTCTCCTTATATTTTTGTATTTAAAATTTGGGATTTGAAAATTGAGAGCTTACTTGAGCGGTCTGTTCAAATTCCAGTACACAGCGCTGCTGCGTGAGGAGAACGTTTCTATATCAAATTTATTCTGCAATTATATGATATGATTACGTGATTATGAGATTAAAACTCTATTTTAACATATGAAATTTTGTTTATCATTTACAATTTCATATTATCAGAAAAATTTTAGAGTGAGAGGGCTTTCGAGTGTTCTTGAGATTGTTCTTGAAGAAAAAGATTTTGTCGATCCACCATCTATAGATCCAAGGTCATTTTGTGCTAAGTCTTCAAGACTAAGGTACGAAGAATCACTTTCGACTTTAAGGTTAAGAAATATAGTAGGTAGATTTACTGATTTTTCCATGAGAAGCATGATAGGGATTTCTATTCATCTTTATTTATGCATGAAATTTATTGTAATAGTAGATTGATTGGAGAAATTGATAAGGGGTTAATATTTTCCAAACTCTAAAGTTTCTGTTTGCACATTCAATTTTTGTTTTTAAACCAGAATCGTAGTTTGGTGATAGAATCGAGTTGTTCGCAGTAGAAAACCTAGAACTCAAATTTGCTAAAAAAGACAGATCGCTCAAGCTACATGTCTAATTTCTGATAGATTCTGAATTTTTTAACAGAATCCAAAGTTTGACATTTTTGGTAGACCACTCGAGCGACCTAGTAAAAATCTAGAAAAGTTACAGATTCTGAACCGAACTTTTTTGGACAAAAAGTATAGACTGTTATCATCTCTGTTTTGTGTGAACACACAACACAGACATCCACAAACATGTTTTGTATGACCACGAGTTCCCGTGGGACTCAGTGTGAGTGTTTGACCAACTTTGACCATGAATTGTATGTTATCGTATGTTAATGGTGTTGTAATTATAATTTATAGTTGTTAAGGTTGCGTGAATCGTATTGTGGTATTGATAACAGAGTTTGGGGATAGCCGTTGTGCTACCCAATGTTGTAAATGGAAAGTGAGGATAAAGTCGTCATGCCAACTGTTGAATGTGGTTAAGTTGTCATGCTACCGAACTATAGTTACTGAACTATCTTATGTTTTGGGTGAGTATGTGAAGACTTAGAATCCACACTAGGGACATCAGTTCGAATGCCACAATAACACGGAAGCAAATAGTGTTACGTGAACATTTTAAGCAGAAGAAAATGTAGAGAAGAAGTAGGTTCGTTAAATGAAAACTATGGATAATTGATAGGCGTTGAGCTAAGTATTGATTGGCCATCATGCCTAGTGTTATGTTATGAGCGTCGTCCCAAATTTGTGTTCCATAGGATTTGAGTCCCACCGGGCATCGTTCCGTTTGTTGATTAAGGACCCCAATTAGGAGATGCGTGTGTTTGGTTGGAGATGACTTCAGGGTACGTCTACAACGATAGTTCCGGACCTCGAGGAAGTGATGGCCTTGTCATGGGCATTCTTGAGCTAGTAAAGAGGACGCGGCTAAGATTCATTTGTACATAACTTGGCGAAGCCACGTATTCGGTCGAGTCTAGTTAGGATGAAGCATGTATTGACTTGAGTAGATGGTAGAAAGTCTCTTCTAGGGATGTCATTTTGATCCAATCCGATGGATATCCAAACTGTAACCGATTTTTTTTCAGAACCGTAACTAGATATGGCAACGGGTTGGATCGGGGGTAGATATTACTGTTTCCATCCCCGATCTCTGAACCTATATCTAATCTCCATCCCTGCCCCAATCCCCGAACGAGAATTATTTTTGTCCTCCACCCCACCCCGAACGAGAAACGAAAATCTCCAAATGGAGATTGGATTTAGAGATTGGAGATCTGAAAATAAAACAATTACATTAGTAATTACTTAAAATTTAAAATGATTCTCATGTTCATCCAAAAAAATAACAAAAGAGAATAAATAAAAACATGCATATTCTTAAGTAAAAGTCATTCATTTTTTATAATCTAAAATATTTCAAAAATAATAACAATAACTAATTAAAATAAACATAACATCATTCAATAAGTTTCAATCATAACAACAATAATCAAAAGTATTCAACAATATTGTCATTGAGCCCATTAAATATTGTTGCATTCCTCTGCCAATTCCAAAACATGGTTATCTTGTCTTCCTTCTTACAAACCCATTATGTAAAAGGAATAAAAAATCACGGGACGGGGAGGGGTCGGGGTGGAGGCGGGGATCAGAGTGGAGACACATAATTTCGAATCCTACCCATTTTTCATTTTTTTTAAATTTATCCTCGAATCCTACTTGATCCCCAAAAAATTTCCTGAATTCTCTATCCATTTGGGGTGGGGAATGGGTTGGGCCGGGTTGGATTGGACGAGATTGTCATCCCTAACTGTAATCGAAATATTTCCTGTGGATATGGTTATGGAGCAGACAAATAAATATCCGTTCGAATAGGGCTATTGTTAAATATACGAAAATAACCGAATGGATATCTGTATTCGTTACCAAACTCGAATATGAACCGAACTGTAATATGTTAAACTACTTTGTCTTCCCTTAGATCTTTTTATCATTTCTATTATTTGACTTTGGGGTTGTGTTCTATTGTTAAACTACTTTTATTTTGTTGCGTTGTTGTTGGTTTAGTTACAATTGGTGAATTTCTTTTAATGGTTATGTAATATGTAATATGTAATGTGTTATTTGTGAGTTTTGTTTGTTGCCAAAATATGAATAGTAGTTCATTTTGTTCATTTTTAAAAAAATTACATTCGGATTGGATCAGGGTGGATTCGGATCAAATTCGGAAAAATTATGAATATTCATTCGGTTCACGGATTGACCGATATCCATTGATACGATTATGGTTCATCGATTTTAATAACTAACGGATATTGGATCGGATACGGTTATCGGTTAGCATTGGGATATCGGATATCCTAATATCTGATCTGATCCGGTGAAGTTTAGCTACCTTATCCCTAGTAGCTTTGCTTAGGCTTATTTTCAAATAAACGAATGTAAACCCAAGGGTATTTTTGTCATTTTTCTTTCGCACTTTTAAACTCTGAATTATCTTAATATCTGTTGTTTTAATCAAGGCTTTCAATGTCGTACGTGCAGGCCGATACGTATCATTTTGGCGTAAAAACGGTACTAGACACCTTTAATACCGTATCGTTTTAAATATTGGCTCATATTGGCCGGGTACTGACCGGTATCAGCCAGTACCGATACCTTTATATATGCATTGATAGTTGAAAAGAAAGAAATTAAATTTTTTTGCTCTATCTGATTTACACACACACACACACACACACACACACATATATATATATATATTTATATCAATAGTTGCGGTAAATTCAATGCGGTATCCGATATATGACCGGTATCGATACATATGTACTAATAAAAAAATTGATACTCAACCCGATATGATATTCAGAACCTTGGTTTTAATAATAAGGAGGGCATTTTTGTAATTTATATTTTAATTGACTTAATAATTAAATTAAAAGATGTAAATAGTGTTCTGACAAATTGGGGCGTTACAATCTGAAACATGTTTCGATTCAAATCTCGCTAGCTTTGCACTCAACAAGTAAAACTCTAAAAAACACGTGCATATATACTCTCACATGTGGATACAATGGAGGGTATGTAAGACAAGCAAATTATTCACAATCCAAGACTCTGGAACACATTTTATATGACTGATAGTCTCATGAATGGAATGTCAAATGATATGAACAAACAATACAACCACATTACTTCGTTAGGTTTCATGCTTCATCAAGTTACCTCTAGGATCAAGTAGGAGTTCACTTTTAGTTGTAATGTCAGGTAGTCAAGAGAAACCGTTAATTTCTTGACACTTAGGCAATATGCACAAGTCAATTCATGGGCTTTCACAAATTTTTCTTTTACTAGGTAGCCATATTCAAATCATTTGCCAAAGATTCCAACATTTTCCTTCTAGATGTTCATTTTCACACTAACCAATTCATCTCTTTTCTTTTATTCTTTTGTTTGTTTTAATTCATTTTCAACTCCTTCCACGGAAATGTTCCATTCATTCAGTTTCCCCCCTAAAACAAACATCAACATCTACTCCCTGTCCAATCAAATATCTCTTACATTCAATACCAAGCCTATTATTGTCAAGACATTTTGGCCATGAAGTTCAACAAAGAACGGGCATATTACATAGTAAGTTCAAAGTGACGAACTAGGAATACATGTATCACAAAGAGATGATCAAGCTTAAATCCACAAAGATGGCATACAATTCTTTCCTAAGGTCAACAAGATTTAGCCCCCTCAAGTTGTCATTGGATGTAGTGTGGATTTATTATCTATCCCAGCATTCAACCAATTATGCAACATTTATTAGTGTTTGATGCCTCTCGAACGCTAACCTCAAGTATGGTTCCTGACACAGCTCACAGACACTGATACGGCTCAAGAACATTACCGATCCCCTTTTAACCCTAATTACTGTAGTAATGATTAATTCTGATTATTCCTCATTATCACAACAATAAAATTATTTGACCAATCCCATTATATTAAGTTCCAATTCCATACCAATTCCATACATATATGCATGATGCTCAGCAATGGTATCCAACATGCGATAACAAACTTCATCATGCGATTTCATTAAATATGCATTTGGCATTAAATATTATTATGTAAATCATTAATATCAACCAGATTTAGATCACATGCAATGTTCACGGGTACTAAAATTTAGATCAACCTCAACAATTAATATATAGTCCATCAATCGATCATGTAAAAAAAATAAAAAATCGAGTCGTCATGTATCAATCACTAATCTGGCTCACCTGAAGTTTAGATCCAACTTAATTCGACCCCTATAAAGCATCAGATCCATACATCAACTAGTTTTGCATGATCGGATACATAAAATATCCCAACAATTAAAAATATAAGGTTACGATTTAGATCCGCTGCATATTGACAAGTATATATTACCTGATCTACACATAAAACACAATATACGTAGGGTTCAGTTGCGTTTTGCTGCCTTACTTTTGTGCAAGAAATCAATATCACAATTCTCTATAATCAAACGCCACCCACCGACCGAGATCTAAATGCGTAATAATACAAAACAAATAATCAAATGTTAAAACATTAAAATAATAACATAATTTAAATAAAGAAGAAACGAATACAAAACAAAAGAATGAGAGAGAGAGAGAGAGAGAGAGAGAGAGAGAGAGAGAGAGACCAAGACTGAGAACAAGAGAGAAAGAGAGTTTGGGGAACAAAAAATGAATAAAACAAAATTGAGGTATTCAAGAGATTACCTAACAAAACTCTTGAATACAAACTCTAGATTCAACGAAAAGTAAAAATTAAGTGGAACAATTGTCCTATAAATAGAAGAGGTGGGACGAATCTAAATCCAAATAACATTCGGATGCAAGAGAAAGAATTCAGTTAGGATTCCAACTCTCAAGTAGTTATTGGCTAGGTTAATAATGAATAGTAAGAAAATTAAAAGCATAATAATCTAATATAAAATAATAATTCTGATAAATTAACTTGACCAGATGACTCTCTGTAGGCTTAATGAATCTGGACAGATTACACATGAAAAGATAATTAGGCTATTAAAAATAAGAGATAACTAATGGAAAATTATATTAATCCAAAATATTAATTAAAATATCAGATAATAAATTCATAAATAAATTTAAAAATTCTGAACTTTTAGATCTTTACACAAACTACAGCGTTAGAAAAAGGAGGAGCGCGATAGCGTGTAACGCCCCGATTTCTCGAGACATTAATTAAAATATTTATTTATTTATTTTATTATTACAACATAAATTAAAAAAATGTCTTATTATTATTAATTAAAATAATAGAAAATGTGATACCTCAGAGTTTTAAAGTGCGAAAATAAAGTTGAC
>JABCMJ010020364.1:0-19180 GCA_014822125.1 Arbutus unedo | reverse complement strand
CCTCCTCCCACCAATGTGGGACTTAAATCTCCAACACTTCTTGCCCACAGGCCGAATTGAGTTCCATTGCCAAGCGACTTCAGATGACTGGACCTCAGTCTTGGGAGAATGGTCCCTTTGGGTCCTTAGAAAAAGTCTCCACATAGAAGGACCTCTTTGTTGCTCTGAAAGAGGATTCGGTGGCCAGAGCAACCCTAAGATTCTTTAGAGCCCTTCCCAATATGATTAGATGTTCCATAGGTATCATTTAACTGACAAAATGGAGGCTTGCAGTTCGAACAGGGTATCGTTGCCTTCTCCTTGGCTTAGATTCACTAGTTTTGCCTTCTCCTATCGGACGATGTTGGATAAAGTGGGAATAACGAGGGAAGTAGTCAAGGAGAGTCGATGTCGAGTGCTCTATATGGGCATTTGAAAACGGTAGTGTATCTTATTAAAAAGGATAGCAATTTCAACCCCATACGCAGTTCGGATATGCAAAACAAGGTTAATTAGAAAAATCAACAAAGGCAGAGGTAAAAGTTGCATCAATGAGTGAATAAAAGACAAAGCATCAGTAGCAACCTAACACCCTTTTTTCACGAGGAACAACGAAGATTCTCTCTTCAATTGGGTCAAACTCGTAGTTGCTCAATACCGTCACCATGTCCATGAAGCACTTGTCAGAATCCGGGAGGTCCATTATGAGGAGACGTACCTCGACCTACTCACGAGATGGGACATTTTAGAAGTCTTGTTACGGCTTATGAAGTAGCAACCGAACATGTCATAGAAGTCAAAATCAAGGTGGCGTTGTTCGATAAGCCGAATAATGCTCATCACTATCCTAAAGAAGCTTACTATGATTTGGGAAGTAATGAGATCCCAAGCTCTAAGAAGACTCGACAGAGGAAGGGATACAAAGGGAATCGAACACCCCCTCAACAATCACCATAATCAGCACATGAATTCGTCTGACTAAGGGTGGGGTTCTACTCCCAGCATTTTCCAGTATGAGTTTCACATCGGCAGGGACCGGGTACCGCTCAAGGAAAAGCCTTTTCGATTGGTTAGTGGCGAAAAATCCCAAAAATTCTTAGAGTAAATCTCGGGTGCCAAAGGACTATCAAAACATGCACGAGTGTTTTGGTCTCAAGACGTCATAGAATGGGTCACTAAAACAACGGTGATGGACTCCCGACAAGAGACGACATTGCCAGAAACCTAAGATGGGACTTGTTGGCAAAAAACCAGTTGATGGGACGGGTAACATGCACTGTTCATAAAGGAACAGCACCAAAATCCAATTTTTTAAACAAAATTTGAGTAAGAAAGATTTACCTCAGAACATGCTCGAAATGGAGCGGGAAAGAGGCACTGATCAAATTAGGACTTGGGAAGAAGAAATAGACTTCAGAGCTTCAAAAAAAAAGAAATGGAGGCGTGATCGTTTGTGTCTCCCTAAAGATAAATATAGAAGCTGAAGTGGCACATGGGAAAATGAAGCGACGACTGGATAGCCTATCACCGCTCGCCACGTGGCACATTTCCAATGGAAAGAGTTAATGCGTCTAAACCGACGCTTGCAAAGTGGGACATTGGTTCTCCCGTTGTCAAATACAAAGATCATGTGTTTTACGAGTGTCAGAAAATGATCGCTTTATCAACATAGCAATCCCACTTCGCGTCGACAAGAGAATGATGATTAACCTATCTTGTCAACTAATCATCAACCGAGTCAATGTTTTGTTGAAGGGATATTGTTGTGGACCGAAATGCCAGGTTGCCCCACTTAGTTAGGCTGATGGGCTCTAGTAAGTCATGTTAATAGTCAGCCTAGACATTCTAATCGCTTGAATGCATGCCTCGTCCAAAGGCTGGACAATAGGTTGGGTCGACAACATTGCTTGTTGTCGGGCCAAAGATTCGACTCGCCGTTTGGATGACTGAACCTGGTATGGGACCTTTAGGATTATGATAAGAACCTCGATATGGAAAGCCCAATCTTATGGAACGAATCCTATTTGGGAATCCAAAAGCTATGGAATAATAGAATCCTCAATCATTCGGGAAGGAATTCCGGGATGATTTCGCTAATAATTAAAGGACCTCTAACTACATCTATAGAGGGGAATACGGAACCTAACAAGATACATAATCAATTTGTACTTTGTTCTACGTGTCCTTTAATAAACTCAATAATGGAGGGATTTTACCATGAATACATTGACTCTATATAACTTATTCTTATACTAATTTTTACTACTTCATCTGACATGTAGTCAAGGAGAATAGCATATTTTTTTACTTCACAAGAGGTCATGTTGGATCATGCATCTATTTATATTTATATTGATACAGAGATCGACTTGTAGATTCACTCGTGAATCTTTCTACTGATAGTGGAGGTATACACTCATATGGCGATGATCTATTCAGAGGAATTAATAAAAATGGTCTTTCTGAGGGTTGGCTGAGTGGTTGATAGCTCCGGTCTTGAAAATCGGTACAAGTACAATCACATTTGTACTCCATCATACTTGTTTTCACTTAAGTATTGATTGCTTTTCGGTTAGTATTGGTTGGGTGTCACTAACGTGTTGTTGGTTGGGTGACACTAACGAGTTGTTCCCTGTGCATACAACATGTACTACTCGGACGTTGAAAATGTGCATCAGATTAGATTAGCGGATCTTAACAACCCCATAATTACAGTTAGTTTTGCCCTAAAAAAATTTCCAAACTTGAGGTTTCAATAACTTTACTAACAATATTTGATTAATTTTAACAGTAAAAAAATAAATACATAATAATTTTAAATTTAAGAAAAATCAGAATAAAATTTTAAATTACAAGAAAAGTCCATGCATTTATTAATAACCTCACGAATAGTTACTCTTTTCTTACATACACAAAATAAAACATCTTTTACTATATTCGAAAGCATAATTTGTCTCACTCGCTCGTATAATACCTAAGATTCAATATTTTAAGAAGTTACTAATATAAAATTTTAGCTTTTAATTGACTAGCTAAACTGTCAAAGAGAAATAAAATAAAATTTCAATCAGAAGAATATTTTTGTTCATCCTCAATTTGTTTATTTTTATATAAGGATGATAATGAGGCGGATTAGAATAGATATTATTGTTTCCATTTCTGATTTTTTAAATTTACATTTAATCTCCGTCCTCGCCTTGATTCCCGACGTGAATTTTTTTTACCCTCCACTCATGTTCCGAATGGAGAATAGAGATCTCCAAATAGGAAATGAAAATTCAAAAATAAAAAAACTATTTTCTAATTCCAAAAAAAATTGTATTATACATTACTTAAAATTTTAAATGGTGTTTTTATTTTCATAAAAAAATAAAATAAAACAGAATAAATAAAATCATACATGCTCGAGATTCAACAACAAAGTAATTAAAATTATTCATTTTTTAACAACTAAAATATTCAATCAATAATTAGTAATTAAAATAAAAGTAAAGGGTAAATGGATACTAGAGTAAGGAAATCTGAGAGGCGGAGATTGAGAACAGGATACTTATCTCCAAATTTTACCCGTTTTTTAATTTTTTTTTAAATTCATCTTCGAATCCTATTCAATTCCTAAAAAAATTCCCGTATCTCGATTCATTCTGGGCGGAAAATAGGGCGAAGACTGTCGGGTTTGAAAAAATTGTCATTTCTATTTTTATTAGAGCATGCTTATTTCGAGGATCACTTTGATAATAAGAATTATTTTATTTATTAATATCTATCTATTAAGAAATTATGTAAAAATTCAACTCAGTTAAATATTAGTATAAAAAATTTAAATTCTTCAGTCGAGAAATTAAAAAATAAATTTCAAAATCAAGCAAAAAAAAATCTTCTGAATTGTTTTTTTTTTTTTTTGCCAAATCTACTACTATATTATATAAATTTAAACAAAATAAACATTCTAACCATCGAACTAAAATCTACATCGTACAGCGAATAGATTCATTCGGCGAGTCGTGCAACGAGCCTTCTTAGCCTTTCGAGTCTCTCCGGAAAACCTAAACCCATTCCATTACTTTCAAAGGACATGTTTGCCCTCTCCCTGGCTTTCGTTGGCAAGCAAGACCCTCAATTTGAGTGAGGGGAGGTTTACCTCTATGCCGGAGCCTCCCATCGTTTTAAGACAAACCCTAGAAAAACCCTTCAAAAACACGTACAACAACAATACACAGATCCATTCCGATCAGAAAAACATCCAATCCCATTCTCAGATTGTGGTTCAGGTTGAAACCTTCAGCCAATCTTTCCAGATACTTTCATATCCAATCGAAATGATATGACAACCAGCGACTGTGTACTTTTATTATCAATACCAACGAGCAGTGATCGGAAATAATGCAACTGTGTAACTCGAATCACTCGAGAAGTAAATTCTTCAGATTTTTCGAGTCCATTTTGTACGCAGTGCGGAAGGAGCCAAAAACTGCAGCAGGTATTGGCATTGCCTGTTTACATAGTCAGGGTCCTCATCCCAATCACTCTGAGGTTTGGTTTGTCAAGGTTGTCTGTACTGTTTGTACACAATCCTCAACGAGTTCTCTAAATATATTTCAATCTGATTATTTCCGTTCTAATCTTAGCCCTTCGGTAGCATTCGAAGTTATCAGATGCCTAAATGGATATCACTGTAATGGCAACCTAGCTTTCGATTTTTTCCAGTTTACTAGGCTCAATTTGAACATCACTCATTCGATTGCGACTTATAATGTGCTTCTGAGGTCTCTTTGTCGAACGGGTCTTTATGATTTAGCTAATTTGGTATATGGATACATGAGGGATGATGGGCACTTGCCTGATAGTTCAGCTATAGATTTTTTGGTATCGTCATTTGCACATGCGGGTAAGTTTGATTTTGCAAAACAATTGCTTTCTCATGCTCAATCGGATAATGTAGAGATTCGTTCTTTTGTGTTTAATAAGTTTTTGACTCTCTTGGTGAGGCAAAATCGGGTACAGGAGGCTGTTAGCTTCTTCAGTGGCCATATTTTAAAATCGCAGTGCTACTGTCCTGATACTTGCACATTCAATATAGTAATCCAAGGTCTGTGCAGAGTAGGAGAGGTTAAGAAGGGTTTTGAGCTCTTCAATGATATGGCGAGTTTCGGTTGTTCACCTGATGTTGTGACGTACAATGCACTTATAAATGGGTCGTGTCGGGTTGGTGAGGCAGACAGAGGTCTTGATTTATTAAGAGAAGTTCAGTCGGGTAATCTGTTTTCTCCGGATGTTAAAACTTATACGTCAGTGATATCAGGATATTGCAAGTTGGGTAACATGGAGGTGGCTTTGAATATTTATGATGAGATGGCCAGTTCCGGGGTTAAGCCGAGTTTGGTTACTTTTAATGTTCTCATTGACGGATTTGGCAAAAATGGTGACATGTCATCTGCATTGAATATGTATGAGAAGATGCTTTTTCTTGGTTGTCTTCCTGATGTTGTCACCTTCACTTCTTTAATAGATGGTTATTGCCGGAGTGGGAATATGGATCAGGGCTTGAGGCTTTGGGATTCGATGAATGAGAGAAATGTGGCTCCCAATGTATATACTTTTGCGATTCTTATCAATTCTTTGTGCAAGGTGAACAGAATAAATGAGGCTCGTGATCTATTGAGACAATTGAGATGGAGGGACGATATTGTTCCTCAACCATTTATTTACAACCCCGTGATTGATGGACTTTGTAAGGCCGGGAATGTGGACGAGGCAAATGTGGTTGTTGCAGAAATGGAGGCAAAGAAATGCAAGCCTGATAAACTGACATACACT
Source organism: Arbutus unedo (assembly GCA_014822125.1). Lineage (NCBI taxonomy): Eukaryota > Viridiplantae > Streptophyta > Magnoliopsida > Ericales > Ericaceae > Arbutus > Arbutus unedo. The sequence continues at coordinate 13,384 of JABCMJ010020364.1, read as the reverse complement.
ATTCTCATTATTGGGCATTGTATGAAAGGAAGAATGTCAGAAGCTATTAACATTTTTGCCAAGATGTTGGCAGTAGGGTGTGCCCCAGATAGTATTACAATAAATTCTTTGGTATCTTGCCTTTTGAAGGCTGGGATGCCTAACGAAGCCTTTAGGATAAAGCAAGCTGCATCAGAGGGCTTGAACTTGGAGATGTCATCTTTGGCGAGAAATGTTCCAATTAGGACAAATATGGACATTCCAGTGGCTGCTTAACTGTAATCCTTGTTTTTATGATGCATCTGGTTTTGTGGCTTCTGCGGTTGCTAGAGGTCCTTCCGCTGTCACGCTCCAAATAAGAACTATACTTCCAGCGTGTGGCATCAATGAGTTAGCAACCGGTAAGTGTCTTGTTGTTGTCTGTTTGCTGAGGTCATATACGATGTCTTATGCAATTCTTATGGTGTTTTGGTTGGACATTTGCATGTTTGATTTTGTTGCTCGAATTGCGCTGTGATTACATGATGCAAGGCAGTTCAAGAGTTATCAGTTTGATAGGAAAGCATTTAGCCATAAGATGATGATTAAGTAAACAATCGGTTGGGACTAGAAGATGGAAGTCAATGAGAACGTATATAGGTAGGTAACCTGAAGAAATAGACAGAGCTATATATGGCAGTGAAAATGGTTTGGCTTACTCCTCTTAGGATTACCAGAAGCAATTCACGTTGACAGAAAAGTCTCTTCTTTTTATAGGAAATCTAGAGAAATCAACTGTACAGCTTTTATCTCGCACTGTTGATAATGTATAGTGATCCACAATCCACCTTATGAAGAGTTGTTAACAAGTGACAAACATATAAGTTAGTCACTAAAATGACTTTCATAGGCTGTGAACAAGGTGAACCGTTGAAACTGCTCCAAGGTAAATTGTTTGTATAGTGACTAGTATGAAATAATGAGAGTAATCTTTTGAGCGTATAGCTCAACCTCCACAAAAGTTCCATACACAACACTGATTAGCACACAGACAATTCCTAAATAACAAGCTGTTGAGCTGCAAGTTCACCTCCCTGCGACCCTCCCTCTTTAACTACCCTTGAATGGGAGTTGGTTTTCCAATCTGAATGCAAAAAGCGAAGACGCCGTCCATTTGTTGAAACTATAATTTAGTCTTTTTCAAAAAAAAAAAGAGAGATAGAAATCACCCCCTAGTATTCAAGCTATTCTAGAAGAAACTTACCACTAGGACAAGATAACAGTTTCACATTATTCATCTTGCGTGAATAAGTTATTCAAGTAACCAAGGTACTGTAACCTTCATTCCCATGCATTACGTGCTTAAACTATGTTGGTGCCTGTTGTAATTCATCATTTAAACACGGTGTCTTTCTGTTAGGATCATCAACGAATATTGAACTTTTAGCAATTCATCATTAGTAGAGCAACATGACTCTTTTTAATTTGGTTCTAAATACATGGCTTTATACACCATCTGGACTTTTTTGTGATCATTTGAATTTTGAAGCTTCGCTTCACAAGCCTAGTCCAGAGATGAAAGTGGTGATCTCTTCCAGATTGATTCCTTACTGTCCATTATACTTGTGGAAAAACCTGTATACGGATTGTTTCATGTGTTTTGTGCGCATGTTTATGGTTTTTGTGATAAAATACTTTTGGTCCGTTTTGGATAAAATAAGTTTAATTGCACTGGAGGGTGTAGGAGTTGAATTTACACTGCAATACTATTGCTCTAAAACACTTCAATGATTTATGTGAAGAGCAAGGAATGATTTGAGGGAAACCAAACAAGTGATTTATTTTATGGGTAACTTAAGATATATCGAAAAGGAAAAGCACCAAGTGGTGCCGACCCTAAACAAAGAGAATCCCCCAAAGAACCCCACCCCAAAAAGTTTTGCAAAGGGACAAACAATTGCCTCTATATATTGACAAAATACACATTTACCCTTGAAGAATCTACACAGTTTGTAGAGAAAACAGAAAATCTTCCTCAAGCCAAAATATAAGAGAGACAGCGTTGGTCATTTCAAAACACAATTGATGATTTTGTTTCAAGTTGATTGACACGCCTTGATGCCTTGATGTTGCCAATATCTCCCTGTGCTTTGTAGGGTACACGACGAATGAACTTGGTTCAGCATTGCAGCTTGACAAAGAGCTAATTTTTTTACCTTATCTATGCGTGCTGGTTGGAAAGTAGTGCTTCGGTGAGGGTATCTACATTTCCCTTTTTGTTCCTGGTTTAATCATAATTTGACTTTCCACTTGTAAAAATGTCAATTTTGCAGTGCTTTGTGGGCACATGATGGTTGAACTTGGTTCCGCTTTGCAGGTGACCGAATTGTTGAATATTGCAATCTCTTCGTGCTGTTTGGAAATCGCTTGTTGCTGAGAGGTATTCTCAACACCTCTCCCCTTCTCATTTTCTGTTATTGCTTTGAGTATCATTTCGACTTTTCCTCCTGTATACTGTGAGACCGCGGAGGTAGGCATATGAAGTTTAAGAGGTTCATGCTGCAGTAAATCATAATTCATTCACGACCAATGTTATCGGGAACTTGAAATCATGCATCTCACTGTATAAGCATGAGGAACTCAGCAGAGCAAAATTCTTTCTTGGTGTTTTCGTAGCCAAGACAACAATGGGCCAGAAGGGAGCGTAGGATCGGAAGAGAAAGACATGTGAGCGGGAAGGCAAATCTAGTGATTTCATATTCGAAAGTCGATGAGTAATCACCTTTTTTCAGGATTTTATGTTGCAGTTACAGAAGTTTTCAACTCTTTTATAGATATGCTCGTACACGAGTATCTTTCAAATCTGGATTTTCTTTTTTCCTGGACATATCAGAGCTGAAAGTGCAGATCATTGGGTTATTACTCTAATTATAGTTTTATTTTGGCCATTGTGTTTCGCAAATTGTTTGGCACGGTCTAGCTGGTATATCTCCATTTGATTGAATATCCAGTCGGCAGAAATTATGCAAATCATGTGATTTTCCCTATTCCAAGTGCACTTTTTGGTTCAAATTCATAAGAAGTTGAATTCTGGGCCTATTTTCTGGAAGTGGTTGCTATTTGTTACTGTGGCTGGCTTGTAAATTTCAGTTATCTCTGACAATCTTAATTTCTTTTGTCTGCAGCAACCTAGACGCAAAAATCAGATTTTGCATGGACAAGCTTGGCGGTAGTTGAACATTTTGTTGGAGTAGGTAACATCAACTAATACTTCATCTTCTTTGTTTATGGAAAGGCTTGTCTGTTCATGCAATACCATTTGGGGCTCTTGTGGATGTGTACGATACCAAAAATTTTCATGTGGTTGGTGCTATATAAATATTTTGCTCCAAAGACATGATCCCGTCTCCAAATCCTCCAGACAAACAAGCCCCAACATATCGACTTTCACGACATTAGGTGTTGTAGTGCACCTCTGCACTACAGCCGTGTAGGGCACCAAAACGAAAACGACATCGTTTTGGTGCCAGAAACTCAAAACTACCTCATTTTGGGGATCTGGAGGGCTGTGGTGCACACCTTTGCACTATATCCGTGCAGGGTACCAAAACGGCGTTGTCTTGGCACCAAAAACTCAAAACTTCATACGCCTTAAAACTACATCGTTTTGGGAGCTTCCATAGTCGATATCCTAGGCATAAAACCAACATAACTTTCAAAAATCAATATCTCATCTCCTACTCTCTTCAACCGGTCCATTATGTGACTCATAAGTTAAAAAACACAGTAAAAGATTAGTTTTTGTTATCATATTTGTTCTCATATATTGTTCTCTAGGTGTCCCTTGGAACTCAAGATCTTGCTTTCTTTCTTTTTAATATCTTGTTGAAGATAATGTCCACAAACTTCCCCTTATTCATTAATTTCCCATGCATACAAACAACATAACTAGATAAATGGCCATGAATAAAACTAATATGGATAAAACTGCAGTCCGATTGAAGGCCCATTCAACATAAAATTAAACTTCAAAATGTATAACCACATGAACACTTGTAATTTTTTTCGTAGAGTAACACCATAAATGTCTCAAAAAAAGAAAGTCGTGTAAGTTCCCTAATCAAAATTAAACAAAACTCATTCTTGTACTACACTAAATAAGTCAAACGATCAATACACTACATAAGTCAAATGATCAATACTAACATTGAACTACACTATTTTTGTTGAGAATCTTTTGAATAATTTAAAAATTGATATATAGAATCATTCTTGAAGAATGAATTTGCTGCCAGTGAAATTTAACTCTTTGGATCAAATGACATCGCCTATATAAAATATAAAAAAAAATGTATGTTGAAGCAAATGAATTAAAATGATATTATTTTACTATTCCAACCGATAGTAACAATGGAATACATTACTTACCTAAGAAGTTTGTGCATTGTTTGATGTTTGGGAACATGAATGTATGCATTGAAAGTAATCTACGGGACCAAGCATATGTGGTACATATGGAGCCTCAACATCCTAACCCATATAAAAGTGTGATAAATAAGTGTTGTAAGAACCATATCACAATATAGCTAAATTAACACAAATAATAGTAACTCATAGATAGTTGGTTTGAAAATGAACCATGCACATTTGTAGTGCTAACAATATGACCAAGACTATGAAATTGCAAGAGACTTGGAAATATATTGCGCAATGTAAAAAAAAGAAGTTTAGAAAATTAAGGCAAAGCAATTAAGTAGTAATTATACCTCACTAAGGCGGATAGATTGTGAAACAAATTTCTCTCTTTCTAGTTTTCTCATACTAAGGTTTTAAGCTTCTCCCAACCTTACGTGAGCCATTTTTGGTCTTCAAACCTTTGACTTGTGCAAATTGGGGATCAATCTTTATCACTTATTTAGCTTCCTCTTCCATGGAGCCTCCGAAACCAAGGAGCGTATTGGCCACAGTCTCTTCTGTGAATTGATACGCCTCTTCAAACTCAGATACCTGAATTGCTAGCTTCACCATCTTAGGACAAAGAATCCTAAAACGTGCCGCTTTTTCCAATTTGATATCATGGTCAGCCACTCTAACTTTGCTGTCTTCCAATTCACAATCCTTTGCATCTAACCACCATCTCCCCAGTACATAATGTTCGAGAATTTTCATAATACTCATTCAGTCAAGCTCTTTGATTGCACGGCCACATAGAATTTCAAAATGTTCGAACTTTCGACAAGTTCAATAAACATCTGAGCAAATATTATTGCTAAACTCATCTAATTCAACATTACTCATCATCACATCCTCTCCATGCAAAGTAATCACAGTTAAATTGTCCTTCTAACTCAGGGCGTCGTTTCACCTTACAACAAAGGGAGGCGTCAACCCAATCGCGAAACAAGTCAAATAGACTAGGTGTGTATAATTCCGCAACTTAGATTAACATAGGGCACTTTTCAACTTCAATCTCGGTAACTTCTCTCTAGAATTGTATATGACTTTTGATTCTTTGTATTGTTTGTCGATAACTAATGTGTCAAATTGGGTAAATAATTGAACAATGTCAAGATCAGATTTCAAAGACTTCTTCTCGCATTTAGGCTCTCACTAAATTGGATGCTCCACATTCCTTTAGTGAATGACCACTTCATGTATGCATGCGCCCACTTCTCCCTAATTTTCCAAGTTTTCTTCATCCACATGCTGTCATGGAAGGTGTATTTGTTGATCAAAACATTCCAACTTCAATTAACTCTTTTTATTCCTCATACCCAAAAATGCAAGTGTGAAACTCATTATTGAAGTCTGAATTACCTTTGAACAAGTGACGTAAATGCTTCAAAGCATTTTCATTGAGGTGAAAAGTAGACAATCCATGAGAAATACTAGGCATGACAATCGAAATTGTCTTTGCCATTGCAGCATTTTGGTCTGTGAAAATGGTGACGGACTTTTTTCCCGACGTGTCGTGCAAGATGTTAAATAAACACTCGGAATGATTCCGTTGCTTCATCATATAATAATGCCGCACCAAAAAGTGCCGTAATTATGAAATGGTTAAAGCCTGTGAAAAGAACAAATGGTGGACACTTTTTGTTTGTTCGGAACGTTGTCTCAAATGATACATCCCTGAAAAAGTCCATAATTTGAAATCATCTCATGGTCAGCCCAAAAAATATTTGTATCATCTCATCAACATAAACTATGGTAAAGCTTAAAATATGGTAAAGCTAGAGCTTTGTTGGGTTATTTTCAGAACTAAGCTTCTAAAAATCTCTACTTTTACGTGATGCAATTTGATATTGATGAGATGATAACAAATATTTTTTGGGCTGACCATGAGATGATTTCAATTTATGGACTTTTTCAGAAATGTTGTATCCTTTGAGACAACCTTCCGAACAAACAAAGAGTATCGACTATTTGCTCTTTTCATTAGCTTTTAACCATTTCATAATGGCGACACTTTTTGGTGCGGCATTAGCATATGATGAAACAACGGATTCATGAGTGATAATTTAACACATTGCATGCCATGTCGGGAAAAAAGCCAACCACCATTTCACAGAACAAGATGTTGCAAAGGCAATTTTGATTGTCATGCTTAGTGTTTCTCATGGATCGTTTACTTTTCACCTCAATGAAAATGCTTTAAAGCATTTAGGCCACTTGTTCAAAGGTGATTCAAACTTCGGTAATGAGTTTCACACTTACATTTTGTGGTATGAAGACAAAAAAAAAGTTAATTGAAGCTTGGGATGTTTTGATCAATAAATACACCTTGCGTGATAACATGTGGGTGAAGAAAATTTAAGAAATTAGAGAGAAGTGAGCGCATGTATACATGAAGTGGTCATTCACTATAGAAATATAGACTACATAGCATAGTGAGAGTCTAAATACGAGACTAAAGAAGTCTTTAAAATCTAATCTTGACATTGACATTGTTCAGTTCTTTACCCAATTTGATGCAATAGTTTTCGAATACGAGATCTGAAGCCATATACAGTTCTTGAGAAAAGTTACTGAGATTGAAATAAAAAAAGTGCCCTATGTTAATTTAAGTTGCAGAATTATACACCCCTCCTCTATTTGAGTTGTTTCACGATGGGTTGACACCTCCCTTTGTTGTAAGATGAAGCAATGCCACGAGTTAGAAGAACAATTTAATGATGTGATTACTTTGCATGGAGAGGATATAGGGTATGTGGTGATGGGTATTGTTGAATTAGATGAGTTTGGCTATAATATTTACGAGATGTTTGTTGTACTTGCCGAAAGGTTGAAAAATTTGAAATTTTATTTGGTCATGCAATTAAAAGATATTACCAAATGAGTGTTATGGAAATTCTCAAATATTGTGTACCCTAGGGTGGTTAGATGCAAAGGATTGTGAATTGGAAGAAAACAAAGTTAGAGTAGATGACCATGATCTCAAATTGGCAAAAGCGGCAAGTTTTATGTTTTAGGACTCTTTGTCCTAAGACGGTGCTAGCAATTCAGGCATCTGAGCTTGAGGAGGCATATCAATTCATGGAAGAGACTGCAAAATACTTCTGTGCAAAAGTGGCCAATAATGCTTCTTCGGGTGGGAGGCTCCATCGAAGTGGAAGCTAAAGAAGTGAATTGATCCCCAATTTACACAAGTCAATGGTTTGAAGAAAAAAGATGACTCCCGTAAGGGTGGGAGAAGATTAAACCTTAGTATGAGAAAACTAAAAAGCGGAAGAACTTTGTTTTACAATCTACCCGCCTTACGACTGTAGTGAGGTACAATTACTATTTAGTTGTTTTGTTTTAATTTTTTGGACTTATTTTTTTACACTGTGCAACATATTTCTAACTCTTTTGCAATTTTATGGAGTCTTGGTCAAGTTGTTAGCACTACAAATGAGCATCTATATTGTGCTCTGGTTTTCATAATTCACTTACTTATCAAATTTTTTAATGGGTTAGGATGTTGAGGTTATGTACAACATATGTTGGGTCAAGTTGATTAATTTTATTCATGTTTTCAAGCATCATACAATCCACAAACTGCTCAGGTAATTCCATTATTACTATTGGTTGGAATAGTAATGTAATATCGTTTTAATTTATTTGCTTCAATTTAGAATTTTTTTATTTTGTTTAGACAATGTCATTTGATCCAACGAGTTACTCTTCAGTGGGAGCAAATTCATGGATCATTCACTATATCAATTTCTAAATTGTTCGAATGATTCTCAATAAAAATAGTGTAGTGTAAGGATAGTATTGATCAAAGATGAGATGTGTTTTGCTTAGTTTTGATTGAGGAACTTACATGACCTTTTTTTTTTTTGGAGACAAACATGGTATTATTTTATGAAAAAATTATTTCAAGTATTCATGTGGTTATACTTTTTGAAGATTAGTTTTGTGTTGAATGGGCATTCTTCAAGGCACTATAGGTTTATCCATATGAATTAGTTTTACTCATGGCTATTTGTTTGGTTCTGTTGTTTGTATACATGGGAGAAATTAATGAATGTATTTTGTGATATGTTTGCAGTTTCTTTTTGACTTCGTGGTTCTCATGTAGAGTTGTAGTAATTATTAACTATACCATCCGCCACGTGCTGTTAAATCGTTAACAAATGGTGGAGTGCTTTTTGGCAAATTAGTTGAATGAAACCCAGTTTAGAGACTTTTTTGGAGAGCTTGATTCTATTAATTTTGTGTGTGTCTTGAGTAAGGGGAAGTTTGTGGACTAATATCTTCAACAAGATATAAAAAAGAAACAAAGCAAGATCTTGATTTCTAAGGGACACATGGAAAACAATATATGAGAACAAACTAATCTCTTTACTGTGTTTTTAACTTATGAGACACATAATGGACCAATTGAAGAGAGTAGGGGACGAGATACTGGTTTCTGAAAGTTAAGTTGGTTTTATACCCAGGGTATTGACTATGGAAGCTCTCAAAACGACGTAGAGTTTTGAGTTTCTGGCACAAAAAAGACATCGTTTTGGCATCCTACACAGCTGTAGTGCACAGGCACACTACAGGCTCCGGGTCCTCACTCGAGTATGTCACCTTTGGAATGTATAAGAGTTCAAACCCAGAATGCATACCTTTCTTCTTTACATGAATTATTGATCTAAATCTCTTCTTTCTGCAGGCAGAAGAACTTCCTGATTGATTCAAGCTACGTATTTCTGGAGAATGAATCAATGATGGGACACCAACTTATGACAGAGACCTAACAGTACGGAATCTTGCTGGAAATTTATACAGGTCTTGTTGGTTATGTTTCTGCTTGGTTCTCTACGGGGAGACACATTCGCCACCTGATACAAGAGAAAAAAAGGAAGAAAAGATACCTGTAACATTTGTACCTTCTCTTTAATCTTAGAGCTGTAGGCACTGCCCTTTTTTTACGGTGTTTTTCATAGATTTGGGAACTATTGTGCAGTCCTTTGTTGTGCACATATAGTGCAAACAAAATATCATAATTTTACTCTCGTTGTCCTCAAAATTGTGTCATTTTGCTCAAATGTGTTTTGGTAATCATTCGTGAGACAAGTCATAACGTAATTTTGAGGGCAAAATTATGTTATTTTGGCTGTACTACAAGGAGTTGTACTATAATCTGCCGAATTTGTTTTTCTTGTACGGGCGGCATCCCCTCAATCTCATACACATCATTACCTGCTTTAGTTACCCAAAAAACAAAATTGGAAAGATTGTTCACCTCATTGTTTTCTTCTTTTTGGGATGAATGTGAAGTAGTTCATCCCTTATTTAAAGGGAGCAAGTGAAAAAAAAAATCTGGAATATCATTGGTTTTCTCTGTCTATAAGCAGTAGTGGTGTGGACAATATTTAGCTAATGGTAGACCCAACAGATTCAGGAATATTACCCCTTGTTGTTTTCCTGTAGGCCCTGTTTGTTAGGGGCTAAAAGAGGGGTATAAGATTTGAGCTCCGAATATGACACTTTGGATTGTCAAATTCAGAGTTTGTACCTGGATATCATATCCGGGGTCTAAATTTAATCCGTCCGGAGTCGGATAAAATTTGGACACCCCGTTCTATATCTTATCTCTCTTTTGTTTATGAAAATATTATTATTAATTATAAAAGTATTATTATTAATTTTGAGAATATTATTCACATATTCATATTTATCATATCTTTTTTTTTCAAAAAATACTCAAACAAATCTTTTATAATTATACACCTTTTTATAATAAATTTCTCTTCTTAATATTCTCCTCTCTAACTATATTATTCCCTTGTCTTTTAATCTATATTTAGTAGCCGTGTGGGCTAAGTTGTATATTCTAGACAAATCACGCGCATTTTTGCTTTGTGACCGAGTAAAAGAAGTGAAAAGAGATTAGATTAGTCAAAACAACTCGAAACCTTCAAAGGGGTTGCCATTGGGAAATTTGTTGGGTAGAGGGGTCAAAGCTAGACTACCACATATGCATCTAAAGTTCTCTAAAAAGTGTGTACTTCACGTGATCGCGGAATAGAAAATATTGAAATATTATATGACGTAACAAAGTTGTAAGATTAATAAATAATTACTTATTATCATGGTTAGATGTCATCTCTTTTATTTTTATTTCAAAACATATTTGAGCCATGGTTTTATTACGGAAGGTCACGAATTTGAATTCAAAGTAGGGTTTGGAAATCTTTTATTTTTTATTTTTTGTTGTGCGGTTTTAAATTTTGAGTGTTTGAAAGCACTTTACATAATGTATTTTGCTGAGAATTGAACTAGAGTTTTTATAATTTCAAGGACTTTCGAATGAGCTTTTTTAATTTTCTATATAAATATATACAACCAATCTGAAAAATTTATTCTACGCATTATTATCTAAATATTTTCACAATTATAATTCAAAAAAATTATAATCTACAATCTAGAATTTAGAATATATTAATATTAATAATTGGTTTCCAAACAATCCCCACGTATTAATGATTAAATATTAACATCAAATTTTTGTCTTTATTTAATTTTTTTTATTATTTTTGCATCTATTTTTTTTTACAAATTATTAGTTCGTTTTGATTGAATACAATTTGAAAAGTTAAGAGTATATCTAAAAGCTAAAAAAATCTACTACATACAAAGATAATTTAAAATGGACAGATTTTCTAAATTTTTTTTTTTGAACTTTATAAAAAATTGGTTTAGATTTTTTTACTTTTGTGAAGCCTCTCGTAAAGATGAACTAATAATCTATAAATTTGTCACAAAGTTAAAAATTACAAAAGATTTAAATAGACAAAAAATTAATTCAATAGAAAAGTTAGACCAAGAATGTGGCCTAAGTCCAGTGTTATTTATCATGTTTCGTACTTGCCGATACCGGACCATCGGCATACCATCTCAGTCACTATACTTGTCTCTTCTTACCTATTTTGGTCGATATCAGCCGGTAATGTACCAATCTATAATTTATTTTTTTAAATAAATTAATAGTTTTATACGTAATTAGACCTAAATTGAGATTGATAACTATATAGATACGCCGGTACACACAGCTACCGGTACATACTATACCAGTAACAAAATCAGTACTTTCACTAGCACACGATTTATAACTCTGGGCCTAACATTTATTTTGAATTATTTTTATCTTCATTTAACTTTTTTTGTATTTATTAATTTTATGTTAAATTTTTATTAATTATTGATTTGTTTTAATAAGAAATTTTAGAAGAGTAAAAAATTATAAATTAAATTTCTATAAAGTTTTTAAAAAATAAAAAAATAGACAAAAAAAATCTATCTATTTTAAATTATTTTTCGTATTTAATAAAGTTTTTAGATTCCTCTGAATCAAAATTAATAATTCACAAAATTTTATCGCAATTTTTTTTTTTGAATTGTTTTAGCCAAATTGAGCGAGTTAAATATATTTAAGTGTGTAATTCAAAAAAGTTAATAAGTCCTCGTAGTTATACATTCGTGCGATGCACGTGTCGGATGCTTCCTATGCTTAATCACACGGGAACGACAGGTGATCGTTAGCGTGGAGCAATGCTAAATCAGGACTCACCAATTAATTTCTTTTTTTAAAAAGGAAACAAATAAAAATAATTTTTTAAAGTGCTTACTAACCAATAAAACAAGCCGGTGCGGGACCCACAAAAAACCACCGCCTCTTCTCGCCAAATCCTGTTGCCTCCTTCCCCACCTTCTCTCCCCTATATAAATAGCTTCAACGCCTTCGCTCGATATCGTTTTCGTGTCGTTCGGATTCAAATTTTCCAATGGAAGATTCAAGCTTGACAAACGAAGATATAGACGCGGCTCTGCAACTGATTCATCTGGTTTTTTCTTCAGATTTCCGGCGCAACGCAACCGAGGGGATAGGGAGGTGGAGAAAATTGAAACTAGATGAAGAAAGCGAAGGCGAATCTAATGCTTGTATGAACTCTTCTTCCGTCTCGATTGAGAAAGTTATTGAAAGGGAGAACGGATCGGGCGGACAAAGGAAAAGAAGGTTAGTAAGCGCTAGGGCTCAGAGTCGGAGAATCGAGAACGATAAGAACGCGGCTCAGCAATTGCTTCAGCTTTCCGAAGAAGGAGAAAGCTCTAATACCAGCGATAAGAGTTATGTAACAGGCGCATCTTCTTCCGCTGCCATGGAAATACGACTCGATCTAGAGAGAGAAGGAGGAGGAAGCAAAAGCGACAGGAGAGGTTTGTGTTCTGGTGTTATGAAGGAAGGCGATTCTATGGAGGAATGCTTGTCAGATATCAGCAGAAGAAAGAGGAAGTTCCGGTCTCTGGTGGATCTTTATACGACGACCAAGCCTTTGCTTTGAATTCTGATTGTTAATTAATATGCTACTATGTTGCTTTTGGGAATTAGAAGGTTTGATTCCTACCTGGATATATGTATATCTTCTTCTACGTCTTCATCCAATATGTATAGTGGTTTGATTGTTGGCTGGAAATATATTCTAAACGGAGATCAAGGGAAAGCTCAATGCCACCCTCGTTTTCTCCTGCTTTAATCTCATGGTAATCACTAGATAGATGTTCATATTTCTATTCACGACTGTTGTTTATTTTCCTTACTTGATCAATAGATGTTCAGCTATATATTAACTGCATGTTTAATAGTGATCGTACAAAGAATCGACACGAATTAATAAATTATAAAAATTTATTACAAAAAATATTTTAATACATTCAAATTTTGAATAAAAATAAAAAAACAATCGAGAAAGAAAGTTAAACTGGTCTCACGTTCTCTTAGATTTATCGAATATTTATGAACTGATAGTTCATCTTAACTTGGAGAGTCTAAAAAATTATGACCAAAGGGGCCGATTGGATGGAGTATTATTTTTAGAGGAATAAGTTATAAAGGGGAGATAAGTTATAAATAGGGTATTATTTTTGGAGGGATGTCCCACGTTGATGT
>JABCMJ010020361.1:0-16144 GCA_014822125.1 Arbutus unedo | reverse complement strand
TGAAATATAATTTTGAGATATGGGAAGGGAATGCAATTATAATTTTGTAGTGGTATGAGTTGTAATTTATATAATTCAGAATTAATCCAGGTGGGATTAGGAATCCCGAATTATATAAGAAGACCAACCTATACTTTACCCAGTGGTCCCTATCATTGTCTATGTATACACCACTTATGCCTTCTAGGTCAGACACAATTTGATACTCAAAATATTGAGAGAGGTTCTGTGAAGACAAAGAGATCACGTTTTTTAGTCCACACTCAGTTCGTGATCAAGGTGCAATAGAATTACGGTAGAAGATTTCGAGGTCAGTCAAGCAAGATCATTCTAGTTGTGCTCAAAGTTCGATTAGGATCAAACTGTGAATATAGTTGAGATCAAACTAGAGAAATTTCAAAAGTATGAACCCTAGTTCTACCTAGTAGGGTTTCATAATTTTTTCTTGTATAATCTGTATGCATTCATCACTGAATCTCGGGAATTGATCCCTAACACTCCGGTAAACAATACTACATTACTCCACATAATCATGAATGTAATGCCAATGGGTGGTATGAACACCAGCATACACAAGTCATGCCAAAATGTAATGGTTTTGAACCAATGAGACAAAAGTGTCTCCCAACGGTCTCAAGGTAGTATTCTAACTCATGTTTTGATAAGAATTTGTCACACCCTCGATTTTAAATATAATATACTATAAAATTTAACCAATAAAATCCTCACAAACACACCAAATACCCCAAATTGATCAATTCACAACGTATCAATAAAGTTTGAGTTCTAAATGAATTATAGCAAAATAGGCACTTCGGCCTAGAAATCATAAAAACAACCTTTCAAGAGTTTAAAGGTATGATTCTAATCAAAAGAATGAAATAAGATTTACAATAAATCTTTTACAAAATAAGTAATAAAAGATGCCAAGTAACTCTGTCTTTTGAGCTTTTCAAAAAAAAAAAAAAATGTCAATCCAAGCATGCCAAGCAATCGATGTTAATGCTCCAAGTCATTACCTGAAAAGAAGGAAGGGTTGAGCTACAAAGTCTAGTAGAAAAATCTCTACTAATATTATATGCACAAGAAGTGACAAGGTATACGACATGACCATCGAAGATAGTAAGAGTCTAACATAGCTAAAGCACATGGAGAATCAAGGAAAAACATATTTATCAATTTCACAACTCTAACTCATTTGGTCAACAAAACGTTAAACCATTTAATAACCTGTATGTCTTGTTAACATATCAATGCCATATGGTCTATCGTCTTCTCCCAGCACAGTTCCGAAGGATGCTAGCAATACAACGTCTTCTCATAGCACACTCTCAAAATATGCTAGCAATATAGTGTCATCTCCTAGCACACTCTCAAACGACGTTAGCAATAAAGTATCCTCCCCTCGCACACTCCCGGAGAATGCTAGCATTACAATGTATCGACGAAGTGTCAACGTATATTATGTTTCTCAATTTAACCATCCAACATAACGTGTCATTAAGTTTCATTTAATTTCAACAATAAGAAGAGAACGAGTAATCAAAGCATAAGAAATATTGTTCTACTTTACAACTCAAACCTCAATCATGAATAAGGTACACCGTAAAATAACACCTGACTTTAAAAGAGGCGAGAGGACTTCACAGGAAGAATAAAGTGGAGTAGTTTCAGAGGTCGATCATTTGAGTAAGCATGAGGCCAACCGGATGATGCAAGTCATCTGGATGAGAAGCCAAAGTTAGAATCAGAGCACAAGTTCATCCAAATGGACTTTCAAAGTTATACAGATGGAAAACTAAAATTTAAGACAATTTACAATTTCATCCGGATGGATTTTCAAAGTCATTCAGATGGATTTCAAAAGCAAAGACAGTTTACAATTTTATCCTGATGGATTTTCAATGTCATCCAGATGGATTTTCGAAATTTGAGACAGTGGACAATTTCATCCGGATGGATTTTCAAAGTTAGCCGAATGGATTTCATGATTAGGCTACACGATAAAATTGTAAAGTTAGCCGAAATTTAGGGTTTCTCCTAAATTTCTAAACAACACACAAGGCATGCAAGGAAGCCCAAATACGTCAGAAACATGCAATTAAAAGGAAAAATCCATACTTCAAGATTTAGGTGCAATGTTTGAGCTCTCACCAAGAAACCCTAGCTCCAAATGTCAAGAAATCCTTGAATACTCCTCTTCCACATGGATAAACACGATCAAGCTTGAGATATCTTATGGGGTTTCTTGAAGAATCCAAGATAAATTTGATGTAGGAGTAAGGATTTGGGTTAGGGGTTTGAGAAAGAGGAAACAAACGTATGGGTGAGAGTGAAAGGACACATAGTATTCAAGACTTCTTCAAAATCTTGTACATAGAGGTAGGGGTTTTCAAACTCCATCCCATGAAAGATAAGGCCCAAATATAGCATGCCAGATTTTACAATGAACTGATCCCCTTGGCGAATGAGTTCAGTTGGTTCTATGCATGATGGTACTACTGTGCGCTTAAGGTTCAAGTACTCTTTCATGGTTTTGTTATTTCCTCCCTCTTTCGCAGCCATGGTGTTAGTTGGGTGAGTTTTAGCTCTCACTATGAGATTTGTGTGATCTCGAATATGAACACTCATGCACTTATATGCATTCCTTACCAACTATCTAGCGAGAGATAAAACTAAAAACAATACAAAAAAATAATTATATACAAATGCAAAATATGTTAACAAATATGAAAACGTTGTTCCTCGGCAACGGGCCAAAAATATGGTCATCTCGGGTTTGTGTATCATTGTGGTGTCAGTCTCCATCACATATAATTCTCAACTTCTTGTCTTCTGCATGAGTTTGTATAGCGAAGATGTTATGGGTATCGATTCTCAGGAATACGACTGTTGGATTGAACAAGTATCTTGCACTATTGTGGCATTTAGGATGCCAATCTTTTTGTGGTTTAGATTTTGGAATTGTGACCTAAGAAATAAAATACTAACAAGAGAAGTTGTTAAATAAAAGGGAGGCATGGTCTTATTAATTACTTCATCCACAACTTAGGCATATGGTATCTTTGTTTATCACTCAATCAAGAACAAAGTTAGATGCTCTTGACCGAAAAATGTATCTATGAAAACCATTTAAATCAAGGGATTTATTATAGAATGAGTTTGTTCAGGAACAAGTAATCTAAATATGAAACACATTGACCCAAGTATTGGATGTACCAAAATCACTTTGTGCACACCCAATAAAGGATTTAACACTTCATTTTAGTTTCAAAAGGAGGAACGATGCTCATTCTCTAACAAGCTTGAAAATCTAATAGAAGATATCAACATGCAATGGTCATGTGATGAAGATCATCCCATAACCAAGCCTATAAACTTAGCTTACCATAGTGGAAATGAAGATTGAAATAGAAATGAAAAGCATAAAAGACATGAACATAAGACTATGCTTGGTATTGAAGAAAATTGGAACAAGTAGTAAAACATCAATCTTCAATGTCTTCCCAGGAACTAGAATAAAATGGCTAAAAACACTTAAGAGTGTTTGTGGAAAAGTTGCAGGAAAACTGAGGAATACAATATTTCTCTATCTCCTTGTCTCTCTGGTTCTTACTTAAAACTCCTACACTTCCCTCTACAACACACAAAAAACCATGGTAAAAAGACTCCCTTTGAAAATTCCAGACTTTCCTTGCAAGATTGCCCTTCAAAAATCTCATTGAGGTGACATAGAGCCTTCTAAAAGGATGGCAGTTTTGTTACAAATTGTCCTTTCCACAAGGCCCAAGAAGATCTTCAAAAAGTTCTCAAACCGTTGCCTCAAAAGTCAAAGAAATGGGCTATCAACAATCATAGGACAACTGGTTGAATAGAAGTGGTTCAATCGGTTGAGCTAAGCTTCTATATTTGCACAAGCTTCATTGCTTCTTGATTCATTCGGATGAAAGGGTCTTTGCCAACCGGATGAGACAAAACTCAATATCTCAACTTGGTTCTTGAACAACTAGTCAATCGGATGGAATGGAATAACCAAGGTTATTCTGGATCCTCAGCTTAGTTTTTTGTATCTGTCTAACCCTTTTGATGTAGGAATCAACTGAATGAAATAGAGTTGATCAACCGGATGAGATATGGTTCTATACTTTGGATCTTTCTACTGCTGCAGGCCTCCAACCGGATGAATCACAATGGTTCAATCAGATTCTCTAGATTTCTATTCTTCTTGACCTTCTGTTGCAAAGGCAGTCAATCAGATCACTATGGTTTGCAACTCTGCAATTTCAACCTTTGGACTTCAACCCTCGACCTTTCAGTATTAATCCCATTCAAGACAACTTTCGCGAGTAGTAATGACATGACAGTTTGCCTTCGGGCTTATGGACTTTATAGGAACACTCAGGTATCATGTTGAATCCCAAGGACAGTCTTTTAAAGCGATTATATATCCTACAACTAGGACCAGAATACCTTACGTGCAATGTCGGCTATAAGCTCAGAATAATTCACACACGCATGCCAAATTAGACATGATGAGCCGTTAGATATGACATAATACACGCGCATCAATAGCAAAAAACTTATTAAACAAAATTAAAATTTTGATTCGGTAAAAAAATGACAAGTGATATTTTATTAGCTAGCCAAGCTGGCATGCCTTAATATTTTAGCTTGCAAAGAAAATTGTTGAAAAATGAGATTTTGTTCACCAATTTTTTTTGCAGCTTTAACCCAAAAATTAAGTAGGACTAAACACTAAATGATGTGGGTAGAAGTAGTTTAGATACTTATAAGTAAGTGGTTTAAAGCATGGAAAGAATTGAATGAGAAATTATGTCTAAAAGTGGGGCTATGTTCAAAGGTGTAAATGTGGAGATTGAGCTTCAATCCCATATTGCTTATTGAAGCGTGCTTTAATGAGTATATTAGTCACAAGTTAATTTGTTTAGAGGTTTAGGCTCCTTGAGGGTAATAAAGTTGTAGAGGTACCAAAGTGGACTAGGGCCTAGGTTTGGGGGCAAAAACCTTATCTTTTTACCTCCCAAAACTTTGGATTTGTCTGGGCTTAGGGTTGTAAGGTTGGCCTTGGCTTAATGACGTATGCACTTAGTCTAAGACTCTGAGAGACTCTTCAGTTGCTCCATATTTTTGCATCTGTGCTGCAATAAATGAATTGGAGTAATTGACACTTAAACTTAGAATTGATTATGGGTTTTATGAGATAATTCACTTTCATGCAGTGTACCAATTTAAAGAATAGGTCATATTCGATAAAACCCCTTATATGAGAGACCGTTTGATCACAAAAGGTTCAAAAATATAATGGAGGGAACAAACAATGGTATCGAAAATAGTCCTCATTTTAATTTGTATACCGATGACCTATGGAGACTTACTATAATTATGTTAGGATTTGAACAACTAGTTTAATCTTAATAAAATAAGTCTTTGCTTCGACCTTGAAAAAATATGAATCATAGAAATCAATCACAAGCAAGAATAATAAACAAATAATTGAAAGAACGATGGTACGTACATATAATGACTGAATATTTGCCCAGCACTTTTATTTCAATCAAAATATACCCAACAGTACTTAAGCTTGTACGTAAATGTAATAGTGACTTCCATATCCTAGCCAGCGGTGGAATTAGGATTCGATATTTAGGGAGGTCGAGATTTTTTTTTTGGGAAAAGGATGGAGATCGACTACAATTTGCAGGGGCCAAAATGTATTTTTTCTATAATTTTCAAAATTTATATCTAAGTCTTAAATTTTTTTAAAAATTTTGGAGAGGTCCGGGCCTCTCGTGATCTCCATATAGTTTCTCCCCTGATCCTAGCCTAGGAATAAAAGAAACAATTGAAAAGATTGATCTTATGAATCATTGGACAAAGGCATGTAATGATTTTGAAATTTGTCTGGTGTGATATTGGGGAGAGTTTTGTCTTAGTCTTTTTTTTAGTTATTTGGAGTTCCATTTTTTTTTTTTTATCATAGGTGTTAATTATAACTTGCGTATTTTCGAGCTAAGTTTGGCCGGGGGATTGTCCAATACCAACTTAAGGTGTTATTTTCGTATCTTACCGGTTTATTCTTGTTTTATTATTATTTTTTTTGGGTGTCGTGGGTACTATTTTTTTATTTTTGTGATACCTTATTACTGGGCATTCTTTTAGTTTTGTATTTGTTTTTAAAAATTAATAAAATCCTTTTTACTGAAAAAAAAATCACATTAATTTGATGATGGTGCATCAGCATGGGGAGCATGGTTACACTGGACCTTTCTGCGATATTCCAATAAGCAAGAACCTTTTAGGGAAATTTGGAATCTCGAACATGCCGTAAAGTTGAAAGCTGGAGCACTCGAAATCTTTTCTGTAAACCAGGCGAAAAATAAAATTTCCTCTTACTAGTAAAGCAAAAAGCTGTAAATTACTCATGGATCCCCTAAACTATATGAATATCTATTTCGTAGGTCAACAATACAACAAGAAATAAAACGTTGTATTAATATACTACCCACCATCTATTTATCTATCATTCTTCCTCTCCCACTATTTCAGCTCCCACAAGCTTCCAAACAAAGAGAATTAAGGGAAAGTGAGATTTGCAAGATTTATTCTCCCTTGTTTTCCTCTCATATTCTTATTGATAAGAAGAGCAAACCAATCTTATCCCAAGAATGGGTTTCTCTTCCTTCATTCCAATCATTCCAAAACATGGTGTTGGTGTAAGATCTCTCCTTATGAATTAAACCAACATCACAACCCACCCCCGAGTCCATGGCTGGGGTTGAGATGATGAAAATTTGATCAGGCATACGAATATCAGTCGAGGTTGGCAGTTCTGGCTTCTGGGTTTTTTTGGTAGGACCATGATTTATTCCTACTGATGATCAATACCTGTCCAAACAGCATCCTTAAGGAAGTTATGGTGATAGTTGCAGTGATAGTCCGTTGACAATTTCTGATCTTATAATTGGATTATACGAGTATTGTTCTGCCAGTAAATTAATCTTGCTTTATTACGAATTCAAATATATCTTGTTCATGAGGTATATGGTAGATCGGATGGTAAATACAAATGAAGCAGAAGGTTCGGGCTCTAAGAATATTGAACATGATGTTGAAGATGAGAGGGACATGGAGGAACAAGGGTGGCTCCAATTGGGTGTTGGTGGCTCCTCCTGCAATCTAACAACCCAAAAATCGGAATTAATCGAGCTTGATCTACTAGCCGGTTGTGGCGGCGGCGTTAGTTCGCATCAAGTGATTAGGCCATTAAAACCACCGCCGCCGCCACCGCCGCCACCACCTGTACTTAGTTTGATGCCTAGCCAAAGGCCGGTATCAAATTTTAGAAATCCTTCTGGTACTAGTTACGGGTCGACGTTTTCTTATCCTGGAGAAACTAACTGGGAATTTAGGCCAATCCAGCAAGAAGATATGGCAGTAGCTTCAAGTACTTCATTTTCTTCTTTAACTTTAATGCCGCGGGGATCATATTTCACGCAACAATTTGATCAACTCCATGCCGGAATACTGGATGTAGCTGCAGGGCCTAGTTTAGATTTCAGAATCATTGATCCTCCTAAGAGACCCCATTCTGGGTTATGGTTCATGCTTCGAGCATCACAAAACCAGTAAGTGCATGCAAAATTGATGGGAACTAATTCATAGCTTGCAAAATACATACAAATGTCTCCAATTATTATATTCCATTTTTTTCCTCTCTTTTTTCTTCTTAAATAAACCAATCACATGTTGAATTGATGCAGGGCAAGAAAACCCATTTTGCCTCAGATACGCAAGAGCTATCTGAGAATCAAGTAATTCTTCTTATGCTTCTTGTTTATTTATTTTCCATGCATTAATCATTTATTTTATTTTTCCCTCACTGCTTTTTCTCTAAGCTAGTCATGCATGATGTTTCTGTTTTTTGCTTGTTATATATGCAATCAGGAATGCAACGATGACAGTTCGAATGTTGATGAAGTATCTGGCTATCAAACTGAAATTGGATACCGATTCAGAGGTATGGACAAGTGTTCAACTACTTCTTGTGATTTAAATTGCTTGCCATATACCAAGTCATGATTTATTACTACTTCGATATATAGTAAGTGCATATACCAAATTTGACGAAAAGGGCTCGAAAATTTTAAACAAAAAGCAGACGTAATTATAGAAATAAATTGTAGTACAAGTAAGCTAATTAGTAGATGTATATGGAAATGGTTGATGAAAGAAATATATGACAGAAACAGCAGACCTAGATGTAAGGATTCTCCTAGTAATATTTATTTTTGCTGATGAATTATATCATAATTAGGTGTGCAGTATATTTCTAGCTAGGTACACATCGTCTTTCTTTGATTATCTTAGACCTTTAGTTAGTTAATCATGGTAAGTGATGTAATTAAGGCTTGTGATCAAGCGTATTAAAAATGCATTTTCTTTAATCAGTAAAATGAATTCAGATCAGGTCCATGGACGGTGAAATTAAATATTTTGATCTCAAACGAGAACCGTAGAGGGAAGAAACCTACCTACCACCTTCCATCTTATATCTCTAGCTAAAATATAAATGAAAGAGAAAGTGTAATTTCCTTTCATTGTTGTTGATGTGGATTTCATTGTTTGCTTCTATCCAAATATACTTGATGAGAAAGTCACGCACATTTCAATGATCCACTATATTACTGTACAATGTATCTTAGTCAAACCATGTCAGACGATGGTTGTAGAATCCCTTGAGCAAATTTACATCCATTGTCATCGTCTCCATGCATCTCGTGTTGGTTTTTCACAAATGTCCATTTCAATGCCCCCATCAGAAAACGACCACTACCCCTTTGTTTGTTGAGCAAATCTGCCCAGATGGGTATACTTTCCTACACTCAAATACCCAGTCAGAAATTTCGTGATCATTCTCCTAATTCAATATGTCCATTGAATTATCTCGGTCGAGTCCCTTTCAACACTGATCGATATCTTATGATATGTTGATCAGTTGATGTACCGACGTGTCTCATACGTGAACCTAATAATTATTAGTGGTAATTTGTTTCCTTGCACTCCATGCCATGAAAGTAAGGGAATGACATAATTAATATAGCTATCTGGTATTTCAATGGAGCTACATTCGGTCAAATACAACAACCATAAAGAACAATCCAAACAACAAAGAAGCTGTCTCTTCTTACATCTATCTATATATATAATATGTGTGTATATATGCAAATATTGTATCTGTTTAGGATGTATGACACTCAACATTCCATTTGCTGTCATGTTAATTATATTTTTATAGAATATGTTATTGAGGTCAACCATGCATGCACCGCCCGGGGGGCATGAGTTACTGGTTTCATTATGGACTTATTTACTGTAAAAAAAAAAAAAATTTCCATGACATGGCTGGCATGCAACTATTTAATTGCCCAATGATTAAAAGAAAATTAATGTTTATGTATTTCTAGCGTAAATTTAGGGTTCTTTATCTGCATCTATGTGGACAAGATTATAATAGTCTAGCTGTTGTGTTTTTGGTTTTTGTATTTCGTTTTGGGTATAGTTGCATTAATATAATTAGGAAATCGGAAGGAAATGTGTCGAGGTAGGCTTTTGTCCTTCTGTTTAATAATTAACTGGCTTCTAATATAATGTAATACAACTTCAACTTTTTGGCCTAGTTGACTCACACTACCATATGAAATTTTGATATTATATATTTACATCACATATTCTTAATTGTTTCATGAAATTAACACGTTTACCTGTCATATCATTATCATCATAGAGATAGATATTGTGTCGTAGTCGAGTCATGTTATTTTGAAATTTGTGTCATTCTAAATTTGTGTATGATCACTTGTTAACTTAAACGTGTTACAAATTGAGAATAACCCAATTTCCTATTGACACATTTTATACCTTTAGTTAAAAATCTTTACAAAATGTGCAACGAATTATGCACATAACAATATTATACATGAACAACATGCTTAACTCAATTACAAAAAAAAATAAAAAAAAGAACACATTTTCAATAGAATCAAGATCACATAAATTATAAAACTAACAGGAAAAAAGTGACCTAAAGAATAACATTAAACTGCAAAAAGCATTGGGTAACTATAAATTAACCAAAGAGTAAAAATTCAACAAAGGATTATAAATCTTTATTGATTTCAAGGTTGAAACCAAATTTGTGTCACGTATAGGTTTAACTGTGTATAATTCAGATTAACGGATTGATATACACAAAAATTTAACTGTTATTCATGTCCTTCTCGAGTTATGCAAGTTCAACCCGTAGCCGTCCTGATTAATTTCTGTGGTGTCGAATCATGTCATGTTCAAGATCATGTCAAAAAAAACCCATCTAACTGTTCAAAGTTTCACTCCTAATTCTCGAGTGGTTTATTGTAAAGGTCTAAAAACTCTCGAACCCTTTTTTTTTTCCCCATTATGTCCCGGAAATCATGCTTAAAAAGGTCCACCAAAATTAAACCCTCAAGTGGTGCACTTTGATGGAATTAAAAAGACAGCTATCATCTCATCCACAACCGACCAAAAAACAGGAGAGCTAGAGTTTGAAAGTACTGATCAAACTTATATTGTATTAGGGTGTTCAAAAGAAGTTATATAGTAGGTTGGAGGAAAGCAATGCATGATGATGCATGAGGAGGATGAATGATTAATCAACAACAGAATAATTCAAAGTCGTTGAAAAGAAGCAAATACTTATTAATTAAGAACGATAGGATATGGAAAGAGCCGTCCCATAATATTTTACTTATGAAACTTTGGTCAGGTTATATTTAGTGAGGATTTTTTTTTTTTAATTATATCATTGATTACACAGAAGATGGGGAACAAGCTAATAGAGCATCCGCATCTGTCTCTCTTTAACTTCTTCTTTTCTATTTTGAGGAACAATTCTTCTAGATATGTTCCACATCAGCCTTTCTTGAGCTCCTCTCTATTTTGTGAATACTGCAGTGATTTCTTATATTTGAGGAGTCACTGTAGCTTTCCTATTTTATGAATACAAAATTGAAATTGGTAACTATTCCACTCTAATTTGATCTAAAAAAATAAAAAAAACTGATGTGGATGCTCTTATGCTGCTTACTAATGATAAACCATGCACAACCAGAACTTGATAAGGAATCAACTAAAAAGGAGAATGGCGGGTCAACTTGTCTCAAACCTCTCATCATTTTTAACTTAGAGGTAGGAGATCCATTAATGAGGATGGATACATCAGCTGTGGTTATGCAGGCTTTAATTCAAGAGCACCACGTCTCCTTGCATCCAAATTTTATTAGTAAATCCAATACAAAACCCCAATTAATACAATCATAAGCTTTCTCAAAATTCAGTTTAATAAGTAGCCCATTTCCTCCATGTTTTTCAATAGTAGATAAATTTATTAGCAATAAGAACTCCATCTAAGATTTGCTTACCACCTATGAAGGCAGCCGAGTCTCCCCCACAATGGATGGTATGACCATTTTGAGTCTACTACCAAGGACTTTAGAACGAATTTTGTACACTCAACCCACCATACTAATAGGTCTGAAGTCACTAAAAAAAGTAGGTCAATCTAGTTTAGGGACCAGGGCTACAATTGTAGCATTGATACTTTTCACCAAACTTGCATGTTCATGGAATTGTTGAAACAAGAGAAGCACATCCTCTTTTGATAATGTTCCATGCCTTTTTGACAAAAGCAAAATTGAAGTCATTTATATCCTGAGCCTTGGAGCTATTGCATTCCATCATTGACTTCAAAATTTTCTCTCTAAAGAATAGAACCTCAAGGGAGGAAACTGACTCCATATCCAGACTTCTATTGAAAGTCCCACCCAATGTAGGTTTGATTTGCACATGCTCCTTGAACCTCTCTTCTAATACTCTAATTGTCTTTTGATGTATTGCCATAGGATCCTCCAGCATACTACCATTCACAAAATAAAAAGTCTATCAGGTTTCTTCTAGTTGTATTTTTTGCAATAATCTGAAAATACTTAGTGTTCCTGTCACCTAGCTTGATTCGTCTTGCCCTAGACTTTTGTTTTGATAGGCGTTCTATCATGGCTGTAGTATCCCAAAATTTGCATTTCAATGTGGATCTAGCCCTATTTTCCTCTTCATCCAAGCCATACCCCTTTGTTATCCCGTGTCTTTTAATCGAATGTGTGCACCTCCATCAAGTAGTGCCACATGTCTTTATCTTATTAGCAGATAGATTAGAGTGTTAATAACGATGTGCTAAGTTAGTAAGTGGTGTCCAATCATCGCACAATCAGTAGTACGGTTAGTAAGAATGCATTTGTTTGTAATTTTGAATTCATTTTAGTTCTGATTTTGGCAAGAGCATAGTATTTTTAAACTAATTTTGACATTTTGAATAATCAATAACAGAATAATTCAAAGTCGTTTAAAAGAAGCAAATACTTATTAATTAAGAACGATAAGATATGGAAAGAGCCGTCCCCTAATATTTTACTTATGAAACTTTGGTCAGGTTATATTTAGTGAGGATTTTTTTTTAATTATATCATTGATTACACAAAAGATGGGGAACAAGCTAATAGAGCATCCGCATCTGTCACTCTTTAACTTCGTCTTCTCTATTTTGAGGAACAATTCTTTTAGATATGTTCCACATCAGCATTTCTTGAGCTCCTCTGTATTTTGTGAATGCTACAGTGATTTCTTATATTTGAGGAGTGACTGTAGCCTCCCTATTTTGTGAATACAAAATTGAAATTGGTCACTATTCCTCTCTAATTTGATCTAAAAAATAAAAAAAACTGATGTGGATGCTCTTATGCTGCTGATTAATGATAAACCATGCACAACCAGAACTTGATAAGGAATCAACTAAAAAGAAGAATGGTGGGTCAACTTGTCTCAAACCTCTCATCATTTTAAACTTAGAGGTAGGAGATCCATTAATGAGGATGGATATATCAGTTGTGGTTATGCAGGCTTTAATTCAAGAGCACCATGTCTCCTTGCATCCTAATTTTATTAGTAAATCCAATACAGAACCCCAATTAATACAATCATAAGCTTTCTCAAAATTCAGTTTAATAAGTAGCCCCTTTCCTCCATGTTTTTCAATAGTAGATAAATTTATTAGCAATAAGAACTCCATCTAAGATTTGCTTACCACCTATGAAGGCAGCCGAGTCTCCCCCACAATGGATGGTATGACCATTTTGAGTCTACTACCAAGGACTTTAGAACGAATTTTGTACACCCAACCAACCATACTAATAGGTCTGAAGTCACTAAAAAAAGTAGGTCAATCTAGTTTGGGGACCAGGGCTACAATTGTAGCATTGATACTTTTCACCAAACTTGCATGTTCATGGAATTGTTGAAACAAGAGAAGCACATCCTCTTTTGATAACGTTCCATGCCTTTTTGACAAAAGCAAAATTGAAGTCATTTATATCCTGAGCCTTGGAGCTATTGCATTCCTTCATTGCCTTCAAAATTTTCTCTCTAAAGAATAGAACCTCAAGGGAGGAAACTGACTCCATATCCAGACTTCTATTGAAAGCCCCGCCCAATGTAGGTTTGATTTGCACATGCTCCTTGAACCTCTCTTCAAATACTCTAATTGTCTTTTGATGTATTGCCATAGGATCCTCCAGCATACTACCATTCACAAAATAAAAAGTCCATCAGGTTTCTTTTATCTGTATTTTTTGCAATAATCTGAAAATACTTAGTGTTCCTGTCACCTAGCTTGATTCGTCTTGCCCTAGACTTTTGTTTTGATAGGCGTTCTATCATGGCTGTAGTATCCCAAACTTTGCATTTCAATGTGGATCTAGCCCTATTTTCCTCTTCATCCAAACCATACCCCTTTGTTATCCCGTGTCTTTTAATCGAATGTGTGCGCCTCCATCAAGTAGTGCCACATGTCTTTATCTTATTAGCAGACAGATTAGAGTGTTAATAACGATGTGCCAAGTTAGTAAGTGGTGTCCAATCATCGCACAATCAGTAGTACGGTTAGTAAGAATGCATTTGTTTGTAATTTTGAATTCATTTTAGTTCTGATTTTGGCAAGAGCATAGTATTTTTACACTAATTTTGACATTTTGAATCCAATCTCATTCTCTATTTTTTGAGATTTGACTTCGGTATTGTTATTTTGTCATATTTATAACTCCATGAGGCTACTTTTTGTGTGCTTCTAGGCGAACTGGGAGTCCAACGGAGGTTTAATCTATAGTTTCTTGCTTCGAGGCGAGATGTCAAATGTTAATATGAGTTCGATGGTCATGCTGATGATAACTAATTATGCGATTTAGAAGTCGAAGATAGAGGATATGCTCTTTTGTAAGGATTTATATGGTCTTTAGATTTAAAGGGCATAAAAACCACTAACGTGAAGTCCATGGATTAGAAGAAGATTAATAGAAAGGTAACCAGGTTAATCTGGTAGTGTATCGAGCATGAGGTGTTCCACCATATAGCCTATGAGATGTTTGTCTATATCACATGAATAAAGATGGAGGCACACCAACCAAAGACATTGCGAAATAAGGCACTACTGTAATGACCCGCCCTTACATTGTGCAATACTGTCCGCTTTGGTTGCCCAAACCCCATGGACTTCCCAGTAGGTTGCCCATCCTTGGATTGCTCCAGGACGAGCACGTTTAACTATGAAGTTCCAATAAATTTTGGCATCCCCACGGCTTTAAAAGAGCTTGTACAAAAAAGGTTCATAATCTTATAAATACCACCGAACCCCACTTAGGAACACACGTCCTCGTGTGGGGCCGAGATTTTTCACGTTTCTGATTGGTCCAGGCTCTTATACCATTTGTAACGACCCGCTCCTGCCTTGTACAATACTGTCTGCTTTGGTTGCCCGAACCCCATGGACTTTCCAGTAGGTCACCCATCCTTGGATTGCTCCAGGACGAGTACGTTTAACTGTGAAGTTTCAATGAGTTTTTGCACCCTCACGGCTTTAAAAGGCCTTGTACAAAGAAGGTCTATAATCTTATAAATACCACCGAACTTACATCTATCAAGCGATATGGGACCCTTGACCACCTATCCGAATGTCCCACTAAGATACCATCTCTCGGGCGTCGGCCTCACAACTGGCACCACGGCCTGGCTGCCGGTTGAGGTGTCACAACTACTTATGAGAAGGGTTGTAAATCTGAAATTCGGGAGCGAGAGTTTAGTAGCGGAGCACACGAGTTAGTTTTCTAGGATTTGGTTAACTAGTTAGCTAATGCCAAGTTGAAGTTTGACGATGAGGCACATGCCTTGTTACTTCTTAGTTTTCTTTCAGACGATTGAGAGACTTCAGTAGTTTCTCCCAACAATTTAACGTTAGACGAGACGATAAGCATAACTATGGTTTAGGATGTTGTGTTCAACGAGGACATGGAGTATGGAGATGAGCACTAGCAGTTACAGTGAAGGATTGGAGGCGCATGTGTCAAGTGAGAGAGGTAGAACTCAGGTGAGGGCTAACGAGTATGAATAGAGGGCAAATAGCAAGTCGTGTATTTACGTGTTATTATTCTCATAAGGAGGGACATATTCAGTGTAATTGTCTCAAGTAAAGAAAACAAATGAAAGAATTATTCTTTAGAGACAGTAGTTGTTTTGGAACCGAGGATTTATGAGATGCACTTCTAGTAACAACAACAAGTACAAAGTTTGGAAAACAGACTAGTTTTAGACTCATGGTGTTTAGTACACATGTGCACAGACAAGAAAGTTTTTATCAGTTATGAATTATACAATAGCAGGATTATCAAGATGGTAATCGCTATGGGAACAAGATTGTTGGACAAGGAACAGTCAAAATTCATATGTCAAACCGAAGAAGGGTGAGGTTAGAGAAAGTCCGACATGAACCAAGATTGAAGAAGGATATGATTTCTCTGGGGTGTTGGATCCGAAGGGTATTTGCTTCACCGCAAGGGAATGAATTCTTAAGGTTTTTAATGGAGATTGATAAGTGTTGCAGTGAAAGAAAATTGGACAATTGTACCGGCTAGATGAGAGTGTTGTGATAGGGGAGCTATTGTCAACTACAAGTCTAGTGACCGGCCGGCAGAAGTGCGTCGTTAGGGCG
>JABCMJ010020356.1:0-15646 GCA_014822125.1 Arbutus unedo | reverse complement strand
GCTGCCAGAGACCCCCTCTGGCTGGCAACACTCCTAGCTTCCCCCTCTCACCAACAATTCCCTTCTGCCACTCTCTTACTCGTTTTCAAACCAAGTTTTGGTTAAACATATGTTGGCATATTATGAAAATAAACTATAACTTGGTTTTTGTTTTCCCTATGCAGAAAAGTGAGAACATTACCCCGCATCACTTTAGTCCTCCATTTTCTAGTTTGTTTTCAGTTAATTTCCCTTTGACAAGTAATGCTGCCTTCTAACAGTTAACTGCCAAAATAAATTGAAGAAATCAAATAACAGAAAAAGTAGTGGAGTTTAAAGGCCAGATTCCATATATGTAACTACTTCATTGCTGGTTACGGGATCATATTTTTTTGGCACTGTGCTTTGATCTTAATGGATCTGTATTAGTTCGAATAAATCGCTGGTAATGTAATTGCATAGTCTCCTCTCTTTCCTTTGTTCCCGTCTGTTTTTCTTTCTCATTATGGACGACTGATATTGATTATGTCTTTTGTGCTCTTGTTTGGTGCTCATCGACCTAGGCATGTCCATAGTTTTCACTATTAAATATCATCAAACTATCAGGGATAAAAGAAAACAAAAGTGAAAATGGATCCATTGTATTTTCATAACTGCTTTCTCCTTACCTATAGGAGTGAGTCTCTGAAAGCCCACATAAAGTTTCTGGAAACTCAGGGTATGGCTGGAGTTAGTCACCATAGCTTGCTTTTCTCCAAGACGGAAACTGTGCCAGTTGCTCAAGAGGAGGAAATAATAAGGTGAAACCCTTTTTTCTTACTGCTAAATCTAGCTGGTACATATGGCTTGTAGGATGTGTCTTAGGCTATCTTGTTTGCCCTTTGTAATTACAAGTAACCTAGTATTCATGGTGCTGCAGCATTTATTCCTTTGACAGGTTTATGGGTGATCCTATCGAAAAACAAAGATGCTATGCTTGCCATTTGTTTTTGGCATTATCGTTTACCATGTAATGTGGGCATGTGGCTCATCTCAAAGCCACTAGTTTAATTGTTTCCCGCAATAACACTAAGTGGTATGGGATTTGCCACACCAGATAGTAAATGAAAATGGTAAAATGAAATGCTAAAGCATAACATTTTAATAAAACAAAAATCTTGAAGCATGGGTAAACCTGATGCTGTAGGAAAAAAGGTTTTTTTCCCTTCTGTTTTAAATTTTACTACCGAATACTTTTTATCTTGTCAGTATATTATGCCTCTCCTTTGGAGTTGGATTTCATTAGCTTCACATTTGGAGTACAGGGAAAAAGGAGCAACATTCATGAGGAACTCATCTTCAGCCTATCAACTTGAACGTGATGTTGATGGGTATTATTGTGACCAACTATGCTTATGAAGGCCAGCTGTTTTTACTATTTTTTTAAAGTTATGACGCAATGTCTTACCCTTTTTACAGGGCAAAGTACGCATTCAACCCGAAAGACGTGAAATTGTCCAGAAATAGTTTTTCTACAAGTACTGCAGGTAAACCGACAGAAAAGGAAATCAAAGATAAGATCAATCGGCTCTCTCTCATTCTAGCAAACAAGGTATCATCTCTTTCTAAACCAGATCATCTCACTTGTTTTCACTAGTTGGACATCCCATTTTGAACTAAAGAAGGCTTAAATGAATCAAGCGCAGTATTTGTTCAGAATATCCGTTCACATTTTCAGGTTATGGTCTCAAAATTGCCCGATAACGGAGATAACTTACATAAGCAAATAGCTGAATTGAAGTTGGAGCTTGAGATGATTGATATGGCAAAAAGAAAAGAAAAGGAAGTAATTGATTTGGACGGTATAGCTGCGGAGTTTCAGAGGGTCTTGTGAAAACCAGCATTTCTTCTGCCAAATTCGTTCTTTTGTTGGTGAAGCTGGCATCTTTTATCTTCAAATTCTCAGATGGTGAAAGTTGAAAATATATGCATGGCAACTTGGTTGTATTTGACAGGCATCTCTTGCTTAAACCTCAGTCTTTTGACGGCTATTATATGATAGAGATAGTAACATATCTGCCCATGTATGGATTAGCTCCCATAGCTTGAACCTCTGCTATTCTTTTCATAGCAAGATTGGAGATTCTGTATGTACAACTTGCTGAATCCAAAAGGTTAATCTATTGAATCCTGTTCGTATTTCTCACAATCGTGGTGTTGCTAAATAGCCCATTATTGAAGAGCAGTTAATCAAACCCTACTCCCATCTCCTTTGTAATCAGGCTATGAAAAGATTTTCTTACCAACACAACTCTGCTATTGATAATTATTTTTGAGACTTATGCTCAATTGTTGAGGATTGCACTAAAACTGCCTTAGACAATGATTTGGGGACCTGTAATCACGGTGACAGGGCTATTGTTATCTAAGCTTAATAATTTAAGGCCTTCAATAAGGGGAGGAAAGCAAAGAGAGTTAAATCCAGCATTCAGGTAATACTTCTTCGGAGTTTGATTATGCGGGGAGCAATTAATGTGTTCGGCCTAGCAAAATATGGAGGGTCATTCATCCAAGTTATGCACTATTGATTGACCTCAGCTTGATCCCGAAAACGGTCGTGATTCCAGCTTGGTTGATGATATAGTGGAAACTGTAGTCATAACCCAATTGAATCGGTGAGCTTCCTTTGCAACTCGGTGTAGTGGTATAGGAATCACTGAGCTGCCAAGTCCTCTTGAATTGTACTCGCGCTTGTATTACCAGTGATTTGCGTAACTAAAACCAAACCCGAATGATGAATTTTGTGGCCTAGAACTTCAGTCTTAACAACCCTGATGAGACCAATCAGTGGAAATAGGATAGCATTTGTTTTTGGAAATATAAGAACTTCAATTGAGATTGAAAAGAAACAGAGTGATGACGGAATAAAACTAAATACAAAGACAAGCATTCTAGCCATTTTTTGTCGCAGCTAGCATGGATGATTCACCATTTGGACGTCCATATCATTCTTCATATTTTTCATATGGTTTCATATATTTCTACGTACTTCTCATATATTCCAAAAGAACATTTGAAGACCATCCATCAGGCTTTGATTAGCACTTTCTAGAAGACATCTCTCTCAATATTGAACGATCACACCCTCATTATGTAGTAGGTATGAGAGAAATTGTAAATATAGATATACAATCGAAGTGTATAAGCATTTTCATTGTGTAGGTGCTTAAAAGGGGACAAAACATGGGGAGAGATGTCTTGCCAAAAACATTTTTGACAACTGACGATCTCAATCTTTTTAAAATCCTCACATTTTTTTCCCTGCGTTGAGCAAGATAATAACAAGATTTAAGAGATACTCAAATTGCAACTGATGAACCATTTGATGCTCTAATTAAAAGACTCGAATTTGAGAAGTGGGCATCGGGTGGAAAACTTTCTATTTTTTCGGGTAAATTAATAAAGAAAGAGGTCGACCAATTATAGCTTCATTTCCTGGTTGATCATATGGAACTTAGACCGTAGTGAATCTTGTGAGATATCAATCACCTACAAGTTTTTATCACCTAATGGGTTATAGCCGGGCTTTAGAAGACGTACAGATTTAGGGGTGTAGATTTTGCAACTCACACCTTCGACCTCCTCACCACTTGAACCATTTGGCAGCAAGCCATTGACCTTTCTACAATGCTTGGTGGCATATGATGGTTTTGTTATGTATGGGTAGAGGTTAAATTTTGTTTGGGTTTTGTTGGTTTGTAAGCAGGAAATGTGAAATTCGATCAGTTCGGGATGAAAAATTCAGGAAATCGATCCCATCCGATTTTATGAAGGGATGAAAATCGGTTTGTATAGCATTAGTTCGGTTGAAGAATTTGAGATCTCCGAGTTGACTAAAATGGGTTTAGTTTTGTGGTGATTGACCTAAATGGACAGAAAAAAAAGAAAAAAAGTTGATAAATCAAATTTTGGACTAATAAGACTATAAAGTCCAAAACTACCCAAAAAAAATTTAAAAATTGTCCATCCTATAAGTTTGGTTTGGTTCAGTTTGATCGGTAATAGTAAAAAATAGAAACACCAAAAACGAATCAAAAATAAAAAAAACCAATTTGATTAAACCAAAACCAACTCGTATTCCGAACTGACGTGATAATTTTTCTCTTGGTTTTCCCCAATCGGTTTCATTGGAAAAAGACAGAATGTATAGTCCCACGTTGACAACCTTACTCAGATCACACACGGAGCAAAGTATAAATAAGAGGTACGAACTACACTGCAATCTACATACCTAGACGGGGTCAATGGACGATCAAGAAGGTTCATGGTCTAGGTAGGTGGCCTCCATTGCACTGTGGAGGGTTACCAGCCTGAGGTTTACCCAAGTGGTGGATTCTTATGTCATAAGTTGTTGCGTCGGGGCCTGTGTTCGCACGGCCTTTGTTCATACCATTCCAAATTTGTTCTTCTTTAAAGTTGCTGAGCACTTTGGAAAAAGTCAATGATACAGTGTTTTGAGTTTGTTGATGACAGTGTTGGGCTTTTCTAGAGGGTTGATGTTGATGAAGTAGTGTGCCTCAAATCGTTGGCGTGGGCTTATTCGTGGGTGTGCTATGTTTTATGGTGGACTTCAAAACTTGTGGGTTGTTAATCACGTCAGATGTCTCATGGCTGCCTTTGAAAGGCTGGACTGAATGTCAGACTAACTTTCAACCTTGGACAGAATTCCTTTAAAATGTTTCGATTTTGTTGACGACGACACTAAGTGGCATGTGGGCTTTTCCGGAGGTTTGAGATTTATGAAGTTGTGTGCCTCAACCATGGTAGCTGCGGCATTGATTGCAACTGTTTTTCATAAAATGACCGAAAAGGAAATCAAAGATAGGATCAACCAACTCTCTCTCTCTTTCTAGCAAACAAGGTATCTTCTCTTTCTAAACCATATCAAGCTCCTTTGTTTTAACTAGTTCGACATCCCATTTTAAACTAAAGAAGGCTTAACTGAATCAAGCACAATATTTGTTCACATTTTCAGGGTATGGTCTCAAAATTGCCGGATAATGGAGATAACTTACATAAGCAAATAGCTGAATTTAAGTTGGAGCTTGAGATGATTGATATGACAAAAAGAAAAGAAGAGGAAGTAACTGATTTGGATAGTATAGCTGCAGAGCTTCAGATGGTCTTACGAAAACCAGCATTTCTTCCTGTCAGGTGAATTGAAGAAAAGCTTTGGCCAAACTTATCCTTTTGTTGCCGAACCTGGCATCTTTTTATCTTCAAATTCTCAGATGGTGAAAGTAGCAAGTATATGTATAGCAACTCAGTCATATTTGACGGGCATATCTTGCTTAAACCTCAGTATTTTGATGACTGTTATATGATAGAGATGGTACCACATCTGCCCATGTATGGATCTCTTGCTTTAAAACCTCAGTCTGTTGATGGTTATCATATGATAGAGATGGTACTGTATCTGTCCATGTATGGATTAGCTCCCAACGCTCGAACCTCTACTATTCATTTCAAGGCAAGATCGTAAGTTCTACTGTAAGCTACTCTATATGTATAACTGTTTGCTGAATCCAAAAGGTTAATCAATTGAATCCTATTTATATTTCTCACAATCGCGGTGTAACTAAAAAGCCAATTACTGAAGAGGAGTGAATCAAACCCTAATCCCCTCTCTTCCTTTGTAGTTAGGATATGAAAAGATTTTCTTACTGACAACTTTCGGCTATTGATAGTTAGTTTTGAGGCTTACGCTCAAATCGTCGAGGGTTGCACTAAAACTTGCTTTAGACATTGATTTGGGTACTTGTAATCATGGTGATAAGGCAATTGTTGGAGTTCGTTATTAATGGCAGGCCAAGCGGACAAGTCGTGTGCTTTCATAATACATTTTTTGAGTTGGTCCAGGCTTTTGAGGGAAATATGGGTGAAGCGGATCCTTTCTAAGCTTAATAATTTAGGGACTTCAATAAGGGGAGAAAGCAAATAGAGCTAAAGCCAACATCTGATACCTCTGCTGCCTCATAGATTTCAAGTAATATTTCTTTTTGGAGCTTAATAATGCAAGGAGCAATGACTGTGTTTGGTCTAGCAAAATCTCCTTGCATAACGAAATCAAACCCTATTGGTGAATTTTGTGGCCTAGAACATCATTGACTTAACAACCCTGATGAGACAGATCCAGCGGAAAGTGCATACCATTTGTTTTTGGAAATATAAGGACTCCAAATCTCCAATAGAAAAGTTGGACCATGAGGTCTCCTTGCAATGTGAGTAGCACTCTTGTTTGCATTGTACATGGTTGGCACCTTCTTTGTGTAGAAGAACAATTGTGTTGTCCACCAATATGTCAATATGTAGCAAGGAGAGGTTCAAGTAAGAAAGACGAAGATAAAAAGATGAGACTGCAAGCAAGCGTAATAATTGATCTATGAAGAGCTAGCCTTACGGGATGCTTTCTCGTGGATTTCAAAAGGGTGGGTCTACCTTTTCGTATCTAAATTGGGTCGGCCATGCTCAAACAATTTAGGAACAAGACTAAGCCAAAAAAAACAAAGAAATATTTCAGCATCTTGCCATCAGTTATGACTAATCTAAAATGATGGAATAAAACTGAATACAAAGACAACCCTGTTGCAGCTTCAAGC
Source organism: Arbutus unedo (assembly GCA_014822125.1). Taxonomy (NCBI): domain Eukaryota; kingdom Viridiplantae; phylum Streptophyta; class Magnoliopsida; order Ericales; family Ericaceae; genus Arbutus; species Arbutus unedo. The sequence continues at coordinate 9,029 of JABCMJ010020356.1, read as the reverse complement.
ATCAGCTGCTGCCATATCCAGCCAATCAACCTGCCAACTTCTGCCAAGATGAGTTCAACCAGCATCACAAAGAACTGACGTATTGCCCTCTGAATGTATCCAAAATTATGCAGCAAAATTAACCATAGCTTTTGCGCTAGATAAAGCGAGTCTCTATCCTGTAGTGATGCTGCAATATGTACACTAGTATCTTCTCCTAAGAAGTTTTCTAGCCGTTATTGGTCCTACTTACACGGCTAGCGTGGATGATGCACTGTTTGGATGTCCATGTCTTTCTTCACATATGTTCATACGGTTTCATAAATTTCTACGTACTTCTCATATATTCCAAAAGAATATTTGAACTTAGATCATCCATCAAGCTTTGATTTGTACTTTCTCGTAGACAACTCTCTCAATGTTGATTGATCTCATCCACATCGTATAGCAGGTCCCATGTCACTTTGTGAGGGACCGTGCAAGTATAGATATACAAATTGAAGTGTTACAAGCTGTTTTATTGTGTAGGTGCTTACTCGCAAAGACGAAACGCAAAACAGATACATAAAGAAAGAAACGAAAAACACAAATTTCATTTGTTTAGGCATAAATCCAATGCTTGATTTATGAAAATGACATGAACATTGGGTCAAATCTTGCCAACAGATGATGACAATGTTTATGAAATCCTTAACATGTTTTTTTTTGCGTTAAGCAAGATAATAAGGAGATTTGAGAGATACTGAATTTGCATCAGATGAACTATCTCATGCTCTAGCCAAAAGACTCAAAATTAAGAAGTGAGCATCGGGTGGGCATTTTTTTTTTTTGTAAAAAGGGTGGAAAAGAGGTTGACCAATTATAGCAAGATCTCCTTATTGATCATAAGGAACTTAGATTGTAACGAATCCCATGAGATATCAATCATCTATAAGTTTCTACATGCTAATGGGTAATATCCGGACTTCGAAAGACACAAAAGGTTTGAGGGCACCGATCGCACAACTCTAACCTTGGACCTCCTCACCACTTAAACCATTTGAGAGTAAGCCATTTACCTCAACTCGCTACTAAGCTTGGTGGTGGCAACTGGTGGTTTTTATTACGAGTGGTAGTATGAAATCGGTTTGGGTTCAGTCGGTTCGTAAGTATGGTTCGGGTTCGGTTGGTTTGTAAGTGTGAAATATCAAACCTGATTGGTTTGGGATGAAAATTTTTGAAATTCGATCCGGCCCAATTTTATGAAGGGATGGAACTCGGTTCTGGTAGCACTAATTCGGTCTAAAAATTTGAGGCGTTCGAGTTGATTGAAATGGGTTAGTTTTGTGGCGGTTGACCAAAATAGATGGCCAAATGAATAGATGAAAAGAAATTAGTAAACTAAATTTTGGCCTAATAAAACCATAGAGTCAAAAGCTCTAGTATTCAGGCTAAAATCAACGACAAAAAATCCGAAAATTATCCATCTTATAAATTTCATTTGGTTTGGTCGTTTATAATGAAAAATAAAGACACTCAAACCCAAAAAAAAAAAAAAATCAGTTTGATTAAATTGTAACAGGCTAACTCATATTCGGACAGACTGAACCACAATTTTTTAGATTGGTTCCATTTTTTGGTAATCATGTAAATGCTATTTCTGGCGGAGAAAATGAATATGCAGTCCCACATTGACAATCTTACTGAGATCGCACATGGAGCAAACTACAAATAAAGAGATACTGACCACTGGAAAACATACTTACCTGGACGGGGTCAATGAGCGATCAATAAGGCTCATGGCCTAGGTTGGTGGCCTCCATTGCACTTTGGAGGGGTGCCCGCTTAAGGTCTACCCAAGTGGTGGAGCCTACGTCATAATTTGTTGCCGTGGGGGCCTGCGTTCGCGCGGCCCCTCTCAATTCCATTTCAACATTTGATCCTTCTTATGCCGTTTGCTTGATCCAAGTTGTTTAACTTACTTTGAACCAGAGGTAATTCCTTTAGAGGAATTGTTTGCTCGATCTGCAGCAGTTGTTCAGAATACCTGTTCACATTTTCAGGGTCTAGTCTCAAAATTGCCACGGAGAGAACTTACATAAGCAAATAAGACGATTCGTATGGAGAAAAGAAAAGAAAACGAAGTAATTGATTTGGATGGTATAGCTGTGGAGCTCCAGAGGGTCTTATGAAAACCAGCATGGCTTCCTTTCAGCTGAATCGAGGAAAAGCTTGTGGCCCAATTTATCCTTTTGTTGCTGAACATGGCATCTTTTTATCTTCAAATTCTCAGATGGTGAAAGTAGCAAATATATGTATTTCAACTCCGTCACATTTTGATGGGCATATCTTAAACCTCGGTATTTTGATGGCTTTGTATGATAGAGATGGTACCACATCTGCCAATGTATGGTTTAGCTCCCAAAGCTCGAAGCTGTGCTGTTCATTTGGTAGCAAGATAGTAAGCCTGGAAGCTTCTCTGTATGTATAATTGTTTGTTGAATCCAAAAGGTTAATTGATCGAATTCTAATCATATTTTGAACAATCGTGGTGTTGCTAAAAAGCTAATACTTAAAGAAGAGGAGTGAATTGGACCCAACTCCCATCTCCTCCTTTGTAGTCAGGCTATGAAAAGACTTTTTTACCAACAAAACTATGCTATTGACAATTAGTTTTGAGGCTTGTGCTCAAATCGTTGAGGATTGCACTAAAATTGCTTTAGACAATGATTCGGGGACTTCTAATCAAGGTAATAAGGCAATTGTTATCTAAGCTCAATGTTTCGGAGCTTAATAATGCAAAGATCAATGAATGGTTGGCCTAGCAAAATCTCCTTGCATAACAATACTAAACCCTAACGATGAATTTTGCGGCTTAGAACATTGTAGTCTTAGAACGCTGATGAGACAGATCAGTGGAAATTTGATACCATTTGTTTTTCGAAATATAAAAACTTTGACAAAAATAGAAAAGAAACCGAGTTCAGTTACCTGGATCAATCAATCTATTCTAGTTTGCCTTATGTCATCTGATTTGAGGGAATTCATTGGATCGTGAAGTTGCTTCACACCTTAGGCTTTGTTGCCCACCCGGCTAGCTATTTTCCAGCCAAAAAGACACAAATATTTCAGCATCTTGCCAGCAGTTGTGACTAAACGGAAGGGATGGAATAAAACTAAGTACAAAGACAACCAGATTGCAGCTTCAAGCATCAGCTGTTGCTGCCATATCCAGCAAATCAACCCGCCAACTAAGATGATCTTAGTTCAACTAGCATCACATGGAACTAATGTATTGGCTTCTGAATGTATCCGAAATAATTCAGCAAAATTAACCATAGCTTTTGCACTAGTAAAGCCAGTCTGGATCCCGTAGGTATGCTGCAATTTGTGCAATAATACTTTCTCCTATGATGTTCTCTAGCCGTTTTTGGTCCTAGTAATGCGGCAAGCGTAGATGATGCACTGTTTGGATTTCCATATTGTTCTTCACATATTTTCATATGTTTCTGCATAAATGTCAAAAGAACATTTGAACTGATACATCCATCAGACTTTGATTTAACACTTTCTCTAAGACATCAATCCAATGTTAATCGATCCCACCCACATTATACAGCAAGTCTCACGTCACTTGTGAGAGAAGGTGCAAGTGTAGACATACAAATCGAAGTGTTAAAAGTATTTTTATTTTGTAGGTGCTTACTCGCAAAGATGAAATAAAAAATGGATACATAAAAAAAGAAACGAAAACACAATTTTCACTTGATTAGGCATAAATCCAATGCTGGATTTCTGAAAATGACAAAAAACATTTCGTTATATCTTGCCAACTGATGATGACAATGTTTTTGAAATCCTCACATTTTTTTTTTTTTGTGTTGAGCAAGATAATAAGGAGATATGAGAAAGACTCAAATTGCAACAGATGAACTATTTGATGCTTTAGCCAAAAGACTCAAAATTGAGAACTGGACATTGGGTGGAGAAAGAGGTTGACCTATTATAGCAATATCTCCAGGTTTATCATAAGAAACTTAGACCGTAGTGAATCCTGTGAGATATCAATCACCTATATAAGTTTCTACTGCCTAATGGCGTCGTAGCTTTGCTTCGGAAGACAACAAGGTTTGAGGGCATCGATCTTGCAACTCAAACTTGGACCTCCTCTCCTCTTAAACCATTTGGGAGTAAACCATATACTCGCTATGATGCATGGTGGTGGCATCTGCTGGTTGCGGTTGGTATGTGGGCATTCGGGATGAAAAATTCCAAAAACCGATCCTGCCCGATTTCATGAAGGGATGGAAATCAGTTTGGGTAGGATCACTTCAGTCATGTAATTCAGGCCCTCGGATCGATTGAAATGGTATTAGTTTTGTGGCGGTTGACCAAAATGGATGGCAATAGAAGAAAAAAAATGATACCAGGGTCCAAAACTCGTAGACTAAAATCAGCAACAAAAAAAATCTAGAAATTGTCCATCCCTTGAATTTGTTTTTATGTGATTCTGTTCGATCGGTTATAATAAAAAATAGAGACAACAAAAAACAAACCAAAAATCTAAAAAAAAAAAAATCAGTTTGATTAAATTGAAACCACCCGACCAATGCTCCGAATTGACACAACGTGTCGTTTTTAATTTCAGCTATCCATTCACCCTGCGTGTGGAAGATAGAATGAATATACTGTCCCACATTGACAACCTTACACAGATCACACACGGAGCAAACTATAATGCGAAGGTACGAACCGCTGGACAACATACTTACCTGGACGGGGTTAATGGGCGATCAAGAAGGCTCATGGCCTAGGTTGGTGGCCTCCATTGCACTTTGGAGGGGTACACGCCTAAGGTCTACCCAAGTGGTGGTGCCTACGTCATAATTTGTTGCTGTGGGGGCCTGCGTTCGCGCGGCCCCTGTCAATCCCATTTCAATATTTGGTCCTTCTTAACCGTTGTTTGCTCGATCCAAATTGTTTGGTTAACTTTGAACTTTTGGTAATTCCTTTAGGGAGCTAATGCCAGTGGTTTTGGCTTTCGTGTAAGATTTGAGGTTTGTAAAGCGCTGTGCCATTTTGATTCTCCACCTTAAACTGTTTTTGATAAAATGCCCAAGTAAGTTACATATCTCTGATTTTGTGGAATTGGCAATCATTGTCGTGGGGGGCTTATTTGTGGTGAGGGTGTTTCATTGTGGTCTTCTGATTTGTTTCGATTTTGTTGACGACACAATGTGGGGTTTTGTGGGCTTTTTTGGCAGGTTTGAGGTTTTTATGAAGCAGTGTGCCTCAACCATGGTAGCCGCGGCATTGTATTGTATTGTCCACCTCAAACTGTTTGATAAAATGCCTAAGTAAGTTCCATGGCTCTGATTTTGTAGAACTGGCCGGTTTCTTGGGAATCATTGGCGTGGGCTTATTCGTGGGTGAGTGAGGGTGGTTCATTGTGGCCTCTTTCCTTTTGTGATATGATTCTGTCCTCTATCATGCCTACGACACACAATGCAGCCTTGAGCATCATTTTCCTCCTCCTCGTGGCTTTGTATGCCAGCTTGCCTACAGCAGTTCTATATAAAATCCTCCTCTCTATTGCCTATTTCTTTCGTTTCATACTTTATCATATTACTTCCATAATGCTATCTTCTTCCTCTTCTTTGTTCACCCAGACATAGAATACTTCGAAAATGATATCAGACGAATCGGATACCCAACCTAGAAATAGAACTTGTGTCTACATGGGACTATTTGTTCAACACATTGATCAAATTTTCTGTGTGGCCTTGCAGTATGAATGCCTCCTTACCTATGTGGAATAATCAAGTTGTTGACGGGAAACATGTCTTGGATTTGGTTTCAATTTCCAATATTTAGGTCTAGGATTTGATCACCCTCAAGGAGAACTGCTAGCCATAATACAATTAATTCATTATCTCAATTTTGTTCCAAATTCCAACATCTAGGATATGATCATCAGCGTCAACGGGAGATTGGTTCTAAATCAGGCAAAAAGTACTCTTCCGGTATCAGTGAGGAGAAAATGCTAGCAATCATTTCATCCTAACACAATTTTGACTTTCGTGTGTGAGCTTTTTAATTAATGGGGATGGACTGTAAATTCATTGGTAATATATTAAATTTTTTTCTTTGGTCCAATTTTCGATATTGCACTTCTAAAAGAAAATACCATTTTTTTGGTCGCTGATAGTCACGTATTTGACCTTTTAACCTGCTATTCTTCGGTTCATCAGCTATTCATATACTTGGCGTGTGAAAACACATGTGCTTCCTTCTTCTCCTCTCCCTTTCTTTCAAGTTGCTGGTTGGGATCATGAAACTCTCGCTCGAGAAGTAAAGAATTTGGTCCTTCTTTGTTCATAAAGATAATCTTTTTTCCGAAAATTGGGAGTTACCCACGGTTGGTAATGGTCCTCCTCCCCCTCATTTTTTGTTCATTTATTAGCTTATGAACTCTGGCTAATTTGAGATGGTGGTATTGTTATGCCCCAACTTTTTCTTAATGTTTAATTTAGATTTTAGAATTTAAAATTATGTAGTTTGGATCTTAATTAATTATTTTGTGTATATTAAAAGCACCAGAGACATGATTATCATTTTATGGTACGAAATTGTTTCAAAAATTATTTTGTATTGGGCTAATGATTAATTTTTATATTTTGGAATACTAATTGAATATTTTATTCTTAGAATTTTCACTAATGGCATGATTGTAACTTTGGGACTATAAACTTTATTTTGGTAAAATCGTTTTACGTAATTAATTATATATTTTTGGTATTAGAATATTTGTTTTATAAGTAATTATTTTCCTATGATTTGTTGTCCATCCTATAAATAGGTTAATAAGTTAGGGTTTTAGTCGGGTTGGATTTTCTGGAGATAGCAGCTGCACCAAAGGTTCAAGTTGGGTTTTCTCTTCTGGTAATTCTTTCTCTCTCGTACACTCTCTCTTCCATAGAAAAACAGAGCATTGGTGTGTGGGGCCTTGGTTTAGTCAAGTGAGAGAGAGAGAGAGAGAGAGAGAGAGAGAGAGGTAGTGCATCAAACCAAGTTTCTGTACCTTTTTCCTATGTTTTGTCTTTTGTGATGCTTTACACATGCATATATGTCCATAGATTAATAGATGGGGAAGGTGAAAGTCAATGGTTTAGGATGAGTACTATTCTGCTGGACGTGGGTAACTTCGGGAATGATTTAGGCTTTGTATGATACAATTTTAGTTGTTAGGTTTTAGTATAGTTTTATGTTTAGGTGTTTAATGGTGATAATACTTCTAGGTTAATTAAGTTATTTTTATATCTGAAATATGTTGATTGTATGCATAATTTATCTTGTAACAGATTAGCCTCGTTTTTCCCTAATTGAATTGCGTTGTCTTCCGACTCAGGTGAGTGATTTAACATGTGATTCAGTTCTTTGGATTCCCTTTTGAGCCTATCTTTTTTTCTAAAAATAACAAAATTCAAAGCAAATGATCCAAACCAACTGTGAGGTATAATCATCTCATGAACCATCAAATAGAAATGTACCTCCAAATAATAAATAAATTAAAGGAATCCAATTACCAACAATCTAAAAGAAAGACACGGAAGCAATAAATAATATTCTAACATTAAATACAATGTCCTATGGAGGTCAATAAAACAAGTCCAACGAAGCCGCCAGAGTCCTTGTCTAAGGTCCTATCTCGCCTGAAAAATGATGTGGAATAAATCCGTTAGTTGAAAGCTCATTGAGTAATGTAGCATGCGAAGGATAGAGAATTAGATATGGCATACATATAAAGGAGCGATAATTGAGAGTTTCAAGAATGGTTTCAAACAACGAACAACAATAATATGATAATCACAAATAAAGTAGGAACCACAATCACCAAGTACCAAATGTCAAGTATTTTTTCAGGGCTTATAGCCCGTTGGATCTAATATCGTACTTAGAGTCACCACAGCCTAACCCGGGTCTTTTTCCTAAGTCGATCCAGAATAGAGTCACCGTGGCTTTACCCGGGTCTTTTCCCTAATCTGTTGAGCACTAGAGTCATCACGGCCTTATCCGGGTCTTTTTCCTAGTGGCTAGGGTCACCACAGCCTTGCTCGGATCTTTCCCCTAAACTTTTTAAAATAAGCACATGGTCCCAATTAACAAAGGACAACGGCAGCCGAAGTCACTTGCACCAGGAATATTCCTCGTGTCTCTGTACAATCTCGACATAATAAAAGGCCAATGAAAACATAGCATGATAAACAGCAAATAAAACCTCGTATGCCAAAAGGTACATCAATTCCAATTAAAAATGAAGTCAATGAATTAATTAATTGAATACCAAGTCATAAAGAATAACATGGTATTTTTAGAAGAATAGATAGGCTCAAAAGGGAATCCAAAGAACTGAATCACATGCTAAATCACTCACCTGAACTAGAAGACAATGCAATTCAAATAGGAAAAACGAGGCTAACCTGTTACAAGATAAATTATGCATAAAATCATAAACTATTTCAAATATAAAAATAACTTGATTAACCTAGAAGCATTATCACCATTAATTACCTAAACCTAAAACTATAGTAAAATAAAAGATTATATAATATAAGGCCCTAAACATCTCCTAAGTTTCCACGCACAACAGAGACATCCTAAATCTCTTGACTTCTCCATTAATCCATGGGCGGCTAGGGTCACCACAGCCTTACCCGGGTCTTTCCCCTAGACTTTTGAAAATAAGCAGATGGTCCTAATTAACAAAGAACAACGGCAACCGGAGTCACTTGCACCAGGAATATTCCCCGTGCTGCTGTACAATCTCAACATAATTAAAGGCCATTGAAAACATAGCATAATAAATAACAAATAAAACCTCGTATGCCCAAAGGTACATCAATGCCAATTAAAAATGAAGTCAATGAATTAATTAATTGAATACCAAGTCATAAGGAATAACACTAGGGAAAAAACCAGGGTGTCACGCCCTCGGTTTTCAACATATTATTCTTGTCTATAGATAGTAAAAGAAATCTCACAACACTCAAAGATACACCCATTATCCCAAA
>JABCMJ010020354.1:0-18688 GCA_014822125.1 Arbutus unedo | reverse complement strand
TTTAATTTTAGTTTATTTATGTATAAGAAAACATTAGCTTGAATAAACTAATTGCACATTATACTTATTTTCACTAAAATTGAATATTTATTATGAATTTGACCAAAGTGGAAATTTACATTTTGCTTTTATATACAGTTATCCAAATATCTAAATAGCCGGCGTTGAAAATAACCTGAGCTGGGGTTGAATTTGGGGACCTTTTTCAAAAGCAAAGCTCCGCCCATTATCTCTCTCTCTCTTCCCCCCCTCTCTCTCTCTAATAAAGCTTGCTTTTATTCGTCGCCTCGTCCAAAAGCAATTCCCCGCCTCCCCCCACCACCCACCTAATATCCAAAAGCCACCGCAATCTCTACCCCCACCGCTTTCTTTTCCACGTCCATCGTCGACATCACCACCACAGGCATATCCGCCACCTTTACGGCAAAAATTAACGACGACAAAGATCATCTCGATCTTATATAGGGAATTATTTTTCACCTCTTCTGAAGCCTTGAAATTAACCGGTCAAGCTCATATCTTTCCCCTCTGTGAATTAGGTTAACGGGAATCCGAACGGCCAGGTCGTCTCGATCTTTTCCAATTCTCTTATCCTAGGTGTGAACACCCAAAAGAAGAGGTTAGTTTTGTATTTCTTTGAATTATTTCAACGCTGCAATTGAAAATTATGGCCAATTGTGACGAGAAATCGGCAATCTCTGGAAACCCTAAATTATACAATCGATCCGTTACCCTAACGTGCAGCGAATTCTCTAAAAAAAACAACCTTTACAATTCTCTCGAACGCAACGGATCGATCAAGAAACTCTACAATTCCTCATTTGTGTCTGTCGTTTCGGCCGGTTCCTCGATCAAAGGGAAGGTGAAACAGCTCTGCAGCGTATTCGAGCCTTCGAAAAAATCCCCGACCTCGGTTTCGGCCGAATCATCACCAGAACCGCAACTTCCATCGCCAAGTAAATTGAAACCCCCGAAATTATTGGATTCCGATTCTTGGGTTTCTTCATTTTGCGAAAACTCTTCGATTCGGTTACAGGGTACGGAAGATCGAGTCGTGGTGTATTTCACTAGTTTACGAGGAATTCGAAGGACGTTCGAGGATTGTTATGCTGTAAGGATGATTCTCAGGGGGTTTAGGGTTATGGTCGATGATCGTGACATTTCAATGGACTCTGCCTATAAGAAAGAGTTGCTGAGTGTGTTGGCCGAGAAGAATGTCAGTTTACCCCAAGTTTTTATCAAAGGGAAGTACATTGGAGGTGCTGATGTGATCAAACAGCTCCATGAGGTTGGTGAGTTGGCCAAGATGCTTAAGGGGCTCCCTTTTCGGGCACCTGGGTATGTGTGCGATGGCTGTGGGGACGCTAGGTTCGTTCCCTGCTCGGATTGTAGCGGAAGCAGGAAGATTTATGATGAAGACGAGGACCAGTTGAAGAGGTGCTTGGAGTGCAATGAGAATGGGTTGATTCGGTGCCCGTCTTGCTGCTCTTGAGTCTTGAATGCAGCTGTGCACCTTCAATAAATTGCTATTGCACGCGTAGTTGGTGCGTATATCTTGTTGTTTTGTTTGATGGTTGATGAATGATGAAGGGTATTGCTCCACATGTCATTTGAGTCCGCCTATAGTCTGGATTCAAACTCTCATTGGAGGGAAGTTATAGTGTCGTTGCTTGGAGATTGATATGGATCCTCTCTATGCAACATATATAAATAAAGTTGGGTTAAAGCAGCTTGTTATGTACATACGGTTTGTAAACTGTATACTACTGTGGAGAATGTTTATCCATCTTCATTTGATTGTAAATTTTTTCTTTATATATTAGTAACATTTTCTGTAATGGTGTTCAAATGTTACCAATATGTGCTGCATATGTTTTGCAGCCTGTGTTGAAATTTGGTGAAGATTATAAATACTGTTGTAGTAAGTGCCTACTGAGTCGTACGAGTGCTTCTTCTTGTGCCTTTTTATTTGTCTACTCTTATTGGATTGCTCAGGTTTTCAATATGCTTGAATCATCAGATTGTATTTCCTGGAGAAAAAATTATCAGTTTTTATACGCTTCAAAGCTGGTTCTTATATACTCCCTTCGTCCCATTTTCATAGTTCATTATTCTAATTTGGGACGTCCCAAAATGAAAGTTTATTTTTTAAAAATAACAATTGAAATTTGGTTAAATTTTCTTTTTGTCCCTTTGATTAAATAAAACTTGTACTGTACACATCAATCAAATTAATGATATATTTGGAAAAAAATACTTTTTGCAGCAATGATTATATTCTCCTAAAAAGTTAGAATTCCGAAGAAGAACTATTAATTTGGGATGGAGGAGTACACCCATTTTTTACCTCATGGTAAAATCATGAAAGCCGTGATGGAAATGTGATATCCGATATCCGTTCGCAAAGTTCTGGCCGAATCCTGATCAACATTGAACTCTGATGAGTAATGACTAATCCCCTGAGATTAGGCTAAAACCCTTTTGGCAGGCAATGAATTTCTGTGTTGTAGTTCATAATGCTCCTTAGCTTTGTGATGTGGATCCGAATATGTAATGGTACATCTTTTTGCTTTAACTCTTTTATTTCTTTGAAGTTTTTTATTCTAATCATGTGGAGATGGATTAGCCATGCAAGTTTAAACACAAGAACTAAAAACCCATGAAGAGTTTGTATATATACTCATGGACAAAAACTTCAAAGAAATAAAAGAATTAAAGCAAAAAGATGTACCATTTAGCTTTCATCGTTCTTACTTCTTACATGATTATAAGGACAAATACTGAGTTATGTCAATTCATAAATTTTAAAAAGACATTTATGTCAGAGCGGAGAGCTGCCGGTAGTAGGAGGAGTAGGTCCGTTGGGTTGAGAGGTTGAAGACAAGGGTATAAATGAAATCATGTAAATTTTAAAGAGGGTAGTTTTTATGAGAAATTGGGGGGTGTACTGAGAGAAATATAGTTCAGCATTTGGAGGCTCCCCAAAACTACCCTCGCCAATTACCCTCGAGAACATCGCTCTCTGTTTCACAGAGACAGAGACACAGAGAGAGAGAGAGAGAGAATGACGTCATCACCTACAATGGAATCTCTGATTCTGAAACTGCACGACATTTCCGCCGTCAACTTCAGCGACTCCGATCTCAACACCGACTTCCGCTCCATCGTCTCCTTCCCCTCTCTCCTCCGCCAAATCTCTCAAACCCTAATTTCCTTCCTCCCCTCCACCACCTCCTACGACCTCCTCTGCGGCGTCCCCAACACCGCCCTCTTCATCGCCACGTGTGTCTCCACCGCCTCCGACGTCCCCATGGTCATCCCCCGCGTCCCCGGCAATGCAATCGACGGCGTCTTCAGCGCCGGCCATACCTGCCTCGTGATTGAGGACGTCCTTACAAGTGGCGACTCCGTTATTGAGACAGCGGCGGCGCTGCGGGCGGCGGGTATGAAGGTCGCCGACGCTGTTGTTGTGATCGATCGGGAAGAAGGGGGGAGTGAGAACCTCGCCGAGGATGGGATTGAGCTTCACGTGATGTTGAAGATAAGCGAAGTGGTGAGGGTTCTGAAGGAGAAAGGCAGAGTCTCGCAGAAGATGGAAAGTTCGGTGCAGAACTTTCTCGGGGAGAATCACAAGCTTGCGGTACCGCCGCTGAAGCATAACGAGAGTAATTCATGTTCAGCTGCTGATGTTGACACTGCCGCTGAATTGCTTGAAATTGCTGACAAGGTGAGATTTGAGTTTTAATTGCGTGTTGCAAAAGCGTTTTGAAGTTCTAATTGATTTTAGGAATACTCGCACCTTAACTTCTGCTAAGTAGCTATTGTTATTGTACTTTAATCACCTTTTAGTGGGCGGTTGTCAGCAAAACTGTAATGTCAAATGCCATCTTTGGTAATGTTGAGTTTGTCGAAGGAGAATATGGCTTAAGCATTTTGTTAGAGCTCGGGAGGGTGACACATACATAAATCTGGCTTTAGTGGCAAAACTATAATTTTGTATGGGTTTGACTAAGTTAGGAAATAGGTTTTTAGGAGTTTCTGCTAAGTGATGGTTTCGGCTATGAATTTGGCTTAAAATTGCAGTTAAGACATTTCCTTTTGCACAAGGTGCAATTATCTATCACCATAAGGAGCAACTACTGCTGTGGCTGGCTTCTGGGTATTCTGGTTTTGCACCGGTTTTGGTATTTTTCATTTGCATACAGTTTTTATTCCTACTCACGCCTGTATGCTAAGGATCCAGTTATAGACAGATGCAGGATTTGTAGGTAGGAGGGGCAAACTTTATGTGATGTGTACAGCACGTGAATCGAGTTGTTTTAGTTTGATGTTATAGTCCCAGCAGTTATTATACTGAAGTTAGTATCGTGATTGCTTGTTAGAGTCGAGCCAGCAAAGGCTTTTACAAACTAATAAGGTTGAGCTTTTTGCTGGGCGGATTATTGATTGCCAGCAATTGGCTGGTGGAAGAAAGGAGTGTAAACTTAGAAGGATTAACAATTAACATAGAAATTTCTGGAGCGGAGGAAGATTAAGAACGTGGTAACGAATGCCTTTTTTTTATCTCTCCTTGACGTTGAATAACACTGAGCTTGATAGGGCAATTGCTGATGGAGCCTAGGCTTGATCAAAAAGACCCTGCTAATGATTACAAATTGGTGGGATGGGATTACGGTTGTTTTGGATCGAAGGAATGAAGGACCTGAGTGGAGCGTTGGAGATTTGAACTAAATATCATTACTAGGAAAGCCAACTTTGATATTAGATTTGGGATTGCGGTTGTTTAGGGTATGGGATTTAGGCTTAATAGTGGAAAATAGAGAAGCATGAGTTGTTTAGGGTTTAGCGTTTAGGCTTAATAGCAGTGCTATTTATCTCATCCAGTACCAGCCGGTACTAGTCTCATAGCGGTACCGGATCACCGGTGTACTGTTCCAGCTATTGTTCTGGATTATTATGTTTGATATCGGCTGGTACCATATCGGTCCATATTTTAAAAAAAAACAATTAATGATTTTTCTGGATAATTAGATCTAAATTGAGGTTAAAATCATCATCTTTTATGTTTGATGATTTGTTTTTAAGTTGTGATGCTTTATTTTATATGTTTAATATGATTTTTTGTTATATTATTTGAGAAATGTATATTAATTTTAGCGATAAATCCGAAACGGTATACCGGTATACATTGGTATCGGTATATACCGGTACCGGAAACAAAACCGGTATGCTCGCCGGTACGAGATTGATAACTTTGCTTAATAGTGGAAAATAGAGAAACATGAGAAAAATCTAATATCAAAGTTGGCTTTCCTAGATCTTCCTTCAGATTCCTACCTACAAATCTTGTCAGTGGACGCTATATTGTTGATTGGAAAACCAGGTAGCGCTAGTGTTGTTTGAGGCCCAAATCTCGAAAGGAATACCTGTGTTTCCATTATACATTCGTGCTCTACAGAGGACAACTGTGATGACGACTTGATCATTGAGGACAGTGAACCTGTGTTGCTAGGGCCACTATGTGATGATTTATCTCTAAAATATACAAATTCCACAACTTGTTAAGATTTCTTGGATTCTGCAGGGGCTCAGCCACCGCGTCCGTCAACTCCTAGATCCAGGTGTGCAGATTGGACGGTTTCTCATATTTCGTGTCATCATGCCCAAAATTGCTTAAAATATTCAAGCCAATACTGGCTTAGTCCAATTGCACATGATCGTGACTATTGCTACCAACTTATGAATATGTGAATCAAACCATTATTGCAAGATTGATCTTTTGTCTACCCCAAATAGAACCACCGGTAGATTAGTGTAGATATGTGCATGAATTATGAATCGAATTATGAAATCAAATCGTTGGTTGTTGATGAGGGAGAGAGAGGACAGGAAAAGAGAGAGATGCACAGGAAGAGATATAGGGAGAGACAATAGAGAAGAAAGATAGAGAGGAGCCAAATGATGAGACTTCCCATTTGGCAGGTAACAGCTGCTGACTTATTCCCTTGGTCCCAAATGTTCTTCTTTTTGTTTTTTTTGTGGGTGTGCCTATCTTGGAAGTTTCTGTGAGTTGATCAGCTTTTATAGTTCTTGTAGCAGGGAGAATTTGATTTTCTACTTAAATTTTTTCCTCTTTTGTCTATAATTCTACACAAGTTGTTAATGGTCTTATTGGCATAACTTCAAAATTGCGCGGTCACATCTTACTCTGGAAATTGAACATGTAATTGATCAGTTTTGCGATTTCAATACATTTTTTTATTTTCTTAATTATGATTGCTAAACACATAATGGTCTTATTTCCATAGCACTTTGAAATTAATTGGGCATTTCTTACTCTATAAATTAAGTACATTCTGATATTTTAACTGGGTATATGTTTAGATAATATCTGATTTATTATAGGTGGATTCTCAAGGAGATGGATGTTACACCAAGATTTTCCCCGAAAGGTCCAACCATGAAGATAAACATAAGATGGAATATTCTTTTGAGGGGGATCAATCATCACAATTCTCCCAAAAAGCAAGGTCAACAACCAATAGAATGCAACGAGGTACCAACTTCACCATAGAAGAAGACATCCTCCTTGTATCGGCGTGGCTTAACATCAGCTTAGATGCAGTACGAGGGAATGAGAAAAAACACAAGGCGTATTGGTTGAGAGTGTGGGAGTACTTCCATGAGCACAAGAACTTCATTTCTGACCGTAGTCAAACTTCTTTAATGCATCGTTGGTCAACAATTCAACTCGCCACGAATAAGTTCTGTGTATGCTTTGCCGAAATTGAATCAAGGCATCATAGTGGTGCGCCTGATAAAGACCAGGTTTTAATAGCATTGAGAATTCACATATTTATAAATATTTTTCTCTTATTAGGTGGTAACAGCGTTATTTATCTATTTTCAGGTTATTCGTGCGAAAGGTAGGTACCGTGAATTGCATGGATCCTCATTTCCTTTCGAGCATTGCTGGAATGAGTTGAGGGACCAGCCGAAATGGTTGGAGGATAGTAAAAAGAAGAAGCCAAAAAGGATTAAATCTGTAACTCCGCGCTCCTCTTCCACTTGTACTCCAGATTCGATAAATGCCGAGGATGTTGATGCCTCACATGATACCATTTTAGATGTGGAGAGACCGCCGAGCAACAAGGAAGATCTGTCAAATAAACGAAAGACCCAAGACGGGGAAAATGTTTGTACAAGTTCACCACTTGGAATCTTATTACAAAATCTGAAGGAGGACGAGCAGAAAACGAATGAGAAGAAGATGGAAATATATGAAAAAACGTATCTTCAAGAGCAAGAGAGGCTTGCTCTGGAGCACCAGAGGCTTTCTCTTAATCAATTGAAAGAGGAGGAGAGAATTATCTTGATGGATACAAGTGAAATGCCTCCGCATCAAGCAGAATATTATCGTCGCCGGCAGATGAAAATCCTTGGAAAATGATATTTTGTTGTTCCCGATTAATCTTTGTAGGATTGTTTCATAGAAGATAAGTTATAAGTCTTTTTAGGTGGACTTTTAACTTGAGTTGCGGCCCTTGCAACCAATATTGTCATACATGTGTTGATAACTGATTACTATTCCACAGGTTGGACCAGATATCTGCTTGTTGAAAACCCATGTGGATATGTTGTCTGATTACCCCCCAAATTTTGGCTTTAAGCTCTGCATGGTACGTAGCTAAACTCTTGTCATATCAATCTACCAGGCTTCTTAGTTTCATTGAATCTGCTTGGATGTTTTTGAAAAAGATTTTCATTTTCATTAACAGTGAGTGAACAACTCCTTATAATTTTTTCTTTTCAACATCGCAATGGTCCCTGTCTTTGTTAAACTTTACTCATATGGTCGAGTGTCGCAAGAAAACTTAATGATTTATAGTGCCATTAATGTTATTATGAAGTTTTGCCATCGTATTGGTGCCATTGCATAATCTTTATCCTGGCTGGTGATTAAGAGGTTTTGTTGCAGTCATGCCATGAAACCTGAAACCTTCTGTTTATGTCTCGCTATTTCACTGACACTGTTTAGTAGAATTAATCTGTGTGGGGCAACGGGAATTGTTAGAAAAAAGAAAACCGATTTTAGCATAGGGTAATTATGACATTTCTCATTTGTTAGCAACGATAACAGAAATCACCTTTATTTGAGCAATTTTTTATTTTTGTCTGGATCCAATTGTAGGTCAAAATGTGAGGCAAAATAGTAGAGGTTTGTCAAGAAGAGTAGTAACTAAACCTGGCCAAAAAAGAGAGAAAAATCAGCTTATTTTACTTTAATTCTATTTGTTTCCTTCCCTATTTCCACTACAACTCGAAGATGCAAACATAGCATTATAGAAAATCCATGAATGTTGTTTCAGGTCATTTCTGATATCGTGACGTTGTAATTGTGGGCCGTGAAATTTTAAAGACACTTTGATCCTGTAGAGGAAGCTCGTGAGTATGGCTCAAGGGTGGGATGCATGTGAATTTTTCTACAGATCAGATTCCAACTGGGTCTGCTTCCTCTGATTATTTCTACAAAGCATAGTCTGAAATAGGTGAGACAGAGTTCCGTGATCAGTTTTTCGGATGGCATAACCCCATCTTAGATCAACTTAAAGGTTATATTATAGTTCCAAACTGTATATACGGCTAGTCAAGGCCTGCCAGGAACTTGTTTTATATGCATACCATGTGTACTTCGGATCTGTATATACAGTTAGTTCCAGAAATTGAACTCGTTATAGGTGGTAGAAGTTATGCCCTGCTCAAAAGGAGCCTGGGGTGCTTTTTTATCTCCTTTGCTAATGATTTGAAAAACAAATAGTTAAGTCGAGTAAGGATATGAACCTGAAAGGATCAGTTTTTAAGATTTGATCTCGTTCTCCTCCTCGAAACCAGCATACCAGATATCAACAAGTACAACAATGTAGTATGTAGGACTGCTTTTAAGGAGCATGGTTTTGGTTTTCATTAGTTCATTTCTTCCTAGATGAGAGCCTTTGTTTTGGTTTTGTTTCTGGTAACGACTAACGAGGAACCCGTCCAAGATCAGATCATGTTGGGTCTATCCCTGTAAGATAAAGTTCAGAAACTTGAAGATCAAAATACAAATTCACCCACAAGCTATGGCTGTCAGGTGGGTGAAGTCGTTGCTGACGAGCATTTTGTATGTTATGGTTATTTAACGTTTTGATTGCCAATAGTTTTTGGTCACACAGATCTTGTTGAACAAAGATTTTCTTGTGACATGCGAAAAAACACGAAAAAAAACTTTTGGTCAATAGATTTTTGCAGAACCAACTAGAGAATTAGGGTAGTCTAGTTGGCCATTCTCATATTCTCAAGTGAGGAGAGCAAGAAATTAGTTATCATTAGGGACCATTTCTCTGGTCGTATTTTTTGGTCATTACGGGGCTATTTCTTGGGTGGTTAATTCTTGGGTATGGTTTACTTGTTGAGAGTTCTCATACTGTCTTCCTCGTAATATTTATGACATGTAATTCTTCTACCATTTAAACCGAAAAAAAAAATGCAGAACAGAGATCTTTTATGCAGCCCGTTTAGCTAATATATGTGCAAAAAAAGAGGGAACACCAGGGAACACCAAACTACGTACTTCATAGAGTTTACTCGTTTAAGTTGCAAATCATTTCAAGTTGGTGAAAAGATGATAGAGTGTGGAGAGAATGTTACCGGAGGGAATGCGATTGTAATATTCACAGTTTAGGACCAATTGTCATAAACCCATTGATCAAGGAGGTTAATTGATATTTACGTTCGACAGCCTCCTATAGATCAACTTCTCTCAATTTTTTTGGCCAAGTCAAAAAAAAAATGTTCCAGAATTCTGGGGTATGTTATGCTGATTGCTGCTTGAAAACAAAATGCAGTATCTTGAGAGAGAGAGTAATTTTGTTCCAACCTCCATTTCATTAACACTAAAAGGAAGATTAATACCGATACAAGGTGCATTACAAAGTTCAGTGAATCAGCTGAAGAGAAGAAAAAAATCCTACTTCCGGTACAAACACAAATCAGTACCTTGATCAACTCTCAAGCGGTTCCAGTAAAAACATGTTCTTCCAGGCATGAAGATGGTGAAAAACTAACGGCTACCACAATGCTACAGTACATCTAATCAACCTCGTCGAACAACCCTATCGTTGCGGAGATATCCCTTCATCTAATCATATGGACAAGCAAAGAGCGTTTGCCTTGAATCCACGAAATAATAATCGAAACTACCAGTCTACTTAACTGATGTGGCAAAACAAGTGAAATGCAAGTTCAAAGGAAAGACAATTTGCATTATTGTTCCTTCCAAATCCTCCCAGTAACCCTGAGCTTTAGTTCTTTACGGTCTCCTCCTGAGAAGAAGAGAGCCATGTTGCGTTGGATGATAAGACCATCAAAACTGTCGCGAACTTTCCGGTGGCTGTCCCTTACGCTTCTGGGCACCCCTTGCCAAATCATCTTCCTACCATTCCCTCCCACCTCAAGACTGTAGCTATAGTTCTTTGCCTCATTATCGTCGCCCATGAACCGCAAGAATGCAATGTAGACAGGAGCCGCACCAAGCTGGAATGCTTCAAAATGTAAACAAAAGTACTGTCCAAAGCAACTGAATACCTGGAGATGACACAGGAATAATATCCAAAAAAATATCACAGACCCAAAAAAATAATACCCTGGGATCTACACTTTTGAACATTCATAAACGTAGTACACCTTTGTTCAAAACTGCAAATTTAGCAATCCCACATGACTCCCAAAAGTTTAATTTGGCAAATTTAACCCATACTAAAACATCTAGAAGCTTCCAATTTCGGCAAGACAAAATGAATAGATTATAGCCGTTATGCTCCTACAAATGTTTTTTCCCATTGTCATAGGAACAAAATTATTTTTCCATTTGAGTTTTATAGTTTGAAAGAGATTTTGTATGATTTAAAACATTCTGATCGTATCTCAAAATATACATATCGAATTAAAAGTCTTTGAATGAACACTGTTATAAAGGGAGCAACCTTGTAAACATGAGGAAATGGCATCAAGCTCCTAGGATACCTTATAACTCCAACCCATTCTCCGATTAACGTCCACGGCACCCTATAGCCTACCAGCTGCCTGGACCTTACCAAATTTAAAGGCATGGGACATACCACATCAATGGCAAGTATACAAGTAACATAGATTCAGACTGGGTTACAATTAAGCCATCTTACAAAAAGCAAGTAACCACAGGTACAAGATATTTGGATGAACCCACACACTTGATTTGAGTATATGCACAGAGCATTACACAAAATGTAGAAATGTGGAGCTGAAATTCATTCTGGCCGTGGCCCACACACTAGATTTGAATCTGGACCTTGAGAGCAATCTATTCCTTTTGTTTGCAACTCTCCTTCCCCACACACACTGTGTGGGGAAGGAGAGTTGCAAACAAAAGCGGGTAATAATTCAATGATATCCATGGGCGTAACACATCACATTTGTGACAGTTTCTACACTCAAAACTGTGTGGGGAAGAAGAGTTGCAAACAAAAGCGGGTAATAATACAATGATATCCATGGGCGTAACACATCACATTTGTGACAGTTTCTACACTCAAAACTGGGTAAGGTCCCCATATCAAACAAGGGAGTCCAAGTCAGGGCCTTCAGTACCTCACTTAATCACAGTGATGGCCTGATGAATGTCCGAATTGACTGTGTAATGGCGAACCCATCAAACGCGTAATTATTCAGTGCTCCAGGGGCACTGCCACTCAGTGCCCCAAGTCCCTTCTCCACCACATATTGGTCTGGGACACATATACTGAGTCTTGAGCCCCAAATCAATTTAAGGTGGGAAAGGGGTTTGGGCACCACCACATGGCAGTGCCCCAGGAGTACTGAATAGATTTTCCATCAAAACACTAGGTAAAACTAAAACAGAATGAATTCAGTGTTGGTGAAAAAGAGAGAATCACACCGTAAGCATCCATGTCGCATTCTCAACTTCATGCGGATTGGATTTGACATAACGGTGGTTAAACGTACTGCCACTGTGCATGTCAACTTTGTGATCATCTTTCAAATGGGCCACCAGGTAAGGAATATCACCAATAACTGTACACTCTGACCCAGCATAGGGGCAGTTGTAGGGTCTGAATACACATTGGGCTTCGTGTTTTAGCTTGCTGTAATACGGGTAGATGCCTATGCACCCGAAGCTCTGATATTTGCACGGAAGTTCAAGAGATGCAGCCACCTTCTCTAAAGCTAGACATCTAATGTTGCCAAGTTCATGCCTGCAAGTGGGACATCGATTGTGCACCCTGGGCTTGCAACCAGAGCACAATGTGTGACCATTTGAGCACTGCAAAAATAAAAAAAATTACAAGCAAATAAAGTAAGAAGCAATAACAGGAATACAAATACCACATAGCGCAAATAGAAATGACAAATTTGTAAGAAGTTGATTATTAAGGAGTAATAAGCAGTGCAGCCTTTGAGCTTGAGAAAAACCCCATTTGATTTTTGTCTTTAAGGTCTGGGTATACGGGGTGCTTTTCTTTTTATCTTGTTAGTCATCGTCAATAGCATCTGCCAATAGCTGATAAAATCTGGCCTAAAAGTTTCACACACCAAATAATGAACCAATGCAATTCAAGTAGGACTACAAGGATTAAGCATTGGCAGACATTCTATATTTGAATGGAGTGGAAACCTGAAACATGTAACCGTATAAGTGGATTTTCAAAAACTTTGAAAGAACAGCAGAAAAAAGACCAAGGATGATACACAATTTCATGAAGTAAGCAAACCTGATGGATAGGAGGATACATCGCATTTAAGCACACTGGGCATTCCAATAGTTCACGAACACTGCTGGAAACGGTCACATTAGGTTTCAAAGCAATTTGAGCAGGATCACTCACATGTTCACCAACATCCATCATGTCTTCATTTTGAGGAGGATCAACAACCTCAGGACTACTCTGGATGTCATCAAAATAAGCATTTCCAGATGCCATTGATCTAATGACAAATTGTTCTCTATACATGCCAATATAAGATCGACAAAGTTAACACACATCCAAACTTGTACCGGCGAATTGATGAGCACATATAAGTTCTTCAATGAATGTTCATTTCATATCAGGCACAGCAGCCGTTCCAAGGATTTTATGCCACCAAAAAGTACCAATGCAAATAATCAGATGTATACTCCAACAAGAAAAGAACAAGAGTTGCACAACTTACTAGCGTCAAATTACTATCCTAGCAATCCATGCATTTGTTGGAATCAAAACTTTTGGTAGTCCAATGCACTAGAGCAACAGTTTAAGCGGCCACAGTTCAAAAACCCAAAGGGGAAAAGGTCATACAAAAGCTGTGGCCATAGTACATCTTTATAACCCAACAGTGTCATTAGGGCCAGGTGAGGCAAGCCGTTCAAATGGTCCACAACACTGTCAGGTACTATCATATGGTAATATACTTCAAATTCTGAAAGTATCAGCACCCTTCAGAAGGACAACTTTCCCAAGCATCCAAGATCTTATTCCAAAACCTTTAAAAAATTAATAGTAACTACATAACAAAACTATACTCATAGAGATACTAGAACTTTAAAAACCACGAACTAACATACCATTCCTGATAAGTGATAAGCTAACTTTTATATGCCAGTAGAATTACATATAAACAATTGCACGAGTTTTTATCACCAGGTCCCTTTGAGCATGGTATCTTTTTAACATATTGATATCTCAATTCTCCCTAAATTGTTCATGACATTTATTGGAATTGAAGCATCCAACGAAACAATGCCAAGTTCATTACATAATATTTCCCCTTCAGTATATCTCCATCGCAAAGCTATCTTTATTCTTTCACGCATGAGGATCCATGGATCCCCAACGATTGCACATTACTGCCAACCATTGTGTTCCAATAATAAGGCAACGATAAAGTTACAGATAACAACTACACACGCAACAAAATCAACCAGCATCAAATGTAAGGTTCTCCGCATTTGAGCTATCTAAGTTTCCAGCGTTCTCATCTCACCCTTCGATGGGCTGCTTTGTTTTGTGGCTGTGTGTGCACGACAAACTGTTGTTCAGCATCAATTTTGCCAGGATGCACAAGCTTTTGCCACAAAGACTGAGACCCACCACTCCCCCAAAATATAGACCAAAAGGTGATACTTGAACTCCGAGAATTGTAATTGATTCTCCAATCTTCGTATACCATATATGGACCATACAACAGCACTCCTGGTCTCATTCCTTGGATCCCTCACCATGAATATAACATTAGAACTTCGAGAACTCATATCAGGAAACTCTGTAAATATAGTAACACCAATTCTAGGACACAATTTGTCACAGTTAAGCAAATTGGTACCAAAAAAAAAAAGTTGGCGTAATCATTCCAAATCTCATAAAACTTGACAGAATCCATTTCACAAATCTCAGCATTTTTTAAATCTGAGACTGAGACAAACAGCCAGCACTTATCCAATTCAACCACAATAAGACGATTTCTGACCCAGTTCCACCATTTTCCTGCCCAGTGAATCTGCTCAGCCTAGGAAGACCCAAATGAGTGTTGTTATTTCCATGTTTTCCCTTCAGAACTATGAAGGCGCCTATATTTCAATTAGCCAAAAGCACATTACTGCAGAAAGTACAAAAAAGGAAATTGATATCCTAGTTCGTTCATGAAATAGGATAGCAATTCCTAGTAGGTTCTGAGACAAATATATCCACTTGCACAGAAAACCTTTCTCCTTTCTGAACTTTCCCCATTCATCGATATACAGCCTTGTATGCTTTGCCCATACTCCTTCTGGTCTCAATTAGGAAAATTATTTGACCCGGGGTACTTCAGGTATCCAACCGTGCCCAGTGGTGATGATTTATTGGTATTGTTCATTCTCTTTAGAAGGCGAGAAAGACACTGTCACCCATGTACTCTTTTACTGCATAATCACTAAATATCTTTTGTTTTGTGTTCTGTTATTACTCTCACAAAAAGTGGTTTAAAAGGAAAATTAGCAAGCGCACAGTCAAAAGCTCAGAGCCGTGAAAATGCAGGCACGCGCCCAGACAATTGTACGAAATTTCACAGGACACCGCATATCAAAACACAAAACTAGACTTAGTGTCAAATATCATAGGAAATAAGAGAAAAACAAAATTCATCAATTGCCAGTATCCGAAAACAAAAGAGTATCGTGCAGAAAAGACTCCCAGAATTCTGAACTTATAAAATCCAACGGATCAAACAGCACAAGGGTTTCAGCTTCAAGATCACTGATTTCTCATGCTATTCATTCGGACCTCAGATGTTGCCAAAAAGTAGACAATCACAATTAAGTACTCTAATTTCCTCTACATTATCATAGTTTATGAGCACTTTTTCACGCAGTTAAAGTTAAACCTACAGAGCAAACAAGAATCCACGATGATTACTTTGCACCAAGACTAATCTTACATGAACATGCAAGGAAAAACTAAAAGAAAAAAGGTCAAACCTTTCTATATACAAAAACATTGACCTTCATATAGTTACACCCTTTCATGTCTATCAGGAATTCCCATTTCCATTCTAATCAATCACATTAACAACCAAAATAGACCCATCAAAAGAACTACAACAAAAAAAAAGGGCAAACCTACAAATCCGAAACATAAACCCTAAAAAAATTGGAGTCGATACCCAGCAACAGATCTAGAATCTTCCCAATCAAAGTCGCCAACAAATTATTTACTAATCAAAATTTATAAACAATCCAGTCAATCG
This sequence comes from Arbutus unedo, assembly GCA_014822125.1. Taxonomy (NCBI): domain Eukaryota; kingdom Viridiplantae; phylum Streptophyta; class Magnoliopsida; order Ericales; family Ericaceae; genus Arbutus; species Arbutus unedo. The sequence continues at coordinate 2,893 of JABCMJ010020354.1, read as the reverse complement.
GTAAAAATATTGAAAAACCAGAACCGGAAACACGGCAAGGCAACCGATTGAGGATAGAAAGAGGGTTCGGATCAGCTAGATATACGTACGTGGGTGTGCAGGGTTAGAGAGAATACCTTGGGGTAGTGTCTGAATCAAAACTCCATATCAAGGAACCACGCGAATTGGAGAAGGGTATCTCTCCCAGGACTAATAACAAACGAAGAAGTGGGTCTCGCCTGGTTTTCCAATCAGAATCAATTTCAAATTAAAGCCGTTGAGAGATAAAGTGAGACTCTGAGAGAGAGAGAGAGAGAGAGAGAGGAGCGCCTATCGGGCAGATAGGTTTCTCGAGAAATTACAAAAAGAAAGGTTAGAATCGTGGGGCCCAAAAATCAATCTCTCCCTCTCCCCTATACCGCAAGTAGCATAACATTTCCTTTTACGAATCTACAGCCGAGAGAAATAGATCGTGCGGCGAGGATGAAAGAGGGGCCGGACAGGAAAATTATTAGGTGCTTTTGAAATAGTGTCACGTGATATCCAACTTCCCTCATTACAATATATTTGTTTGAAAATATATTTGTTTGAAAATGGTGTTTATGAATGTCCGTGCTTAAAGGCACGCATTCAAATTAATTACTCGTAAACGTCCATGTCATTTATTGCAAGTTAAATTTTTTTATAAGTTTTGAATAAAATTTAAACACTCCACTAGCTATAGAAATAATTATGTCATCTTAATTTAAATTTATCGTAATCGGCGCCTTTTAAAGTGAAATATGTAAAAATAAGTTATAAATTATAATTTTATAACAATTCGTACGTATTTATATGTTTGGGTGTGAATCCTCTTTCTTTCATCGAACGCCAATACTTTAATCATAAAAAATTTATATATATAGTGAACAGACAACTGAATATTATAGAAACCAATCACTAGTAAAATTAACTACACCCCTGTCATCTAAAAGTTAATTTGTGAGTATGATTGTTTTAGATCATTTAGATATGAAGAATCAAGAGCTTAGATTTGTAAGGAAAAAATATTTTTTTTTGGAGATGTCTTCCTAATTATATAGATGTTAGTCATAAAAAATACCAAATATTATAAAAAAATATTAAAAAGTTAGTTTGTGAGATTAATATTTTTATACCGTGAGACATATAGAATGGAGAGTTGAGATTTTAAAAAATATATATTTATTAACAAGTATTTCAAAAGTTATTTTTTTAAATAATTAATTAGAGAGTTAAATTTGTAGAATAATAAGTTAAAATTTATTAAAAATATATAATAACTATTTACTAGAATTGTATACAAAATTAAAATGTAAAAAAATATTATTGGGAGACCGTTGAACGTGTAAAATAAAACGTTGAGATTTGTAAAAAAATAATATTCTTCTATACTATTCAATATTGTTATTTAGATTTTTGTCATGGAAAATGCTAAGTATCTACTAAAATGTCATATAAAAATTAATTTGTGGGAGAGATATTTTTAATCAGTTAGATGTGAAGAATAAAGAGTTGAGATTTAAAAGAAAAACATATTCTTTTAACGACACCTTCTTCTATCCCACTATATAAATTTAATTACGTATTATAAAATATATTTTGTTAAAATGCATTATGAAAAGCAAATTACAGGCTAAAGAATTCAAAAATCATATATAGAGAAGTTTTTTAAATTCTGATTATATACCGATTGTCATAATTTAAAAACTTAAAATCTACAAACATTCATGATTTAAAATTAAAAAAATAATTAACTTCTAAACACTTTCAAAAACGTGATGGGACAAATTTCGCTTATCTCATTTGTCACCACCAATCATAACTATCCCCATTCTCGAAATACTGTGTTTGATTAGAGATAATCTATAAAATAAGTGTAAATTAATTCTGGTACTTTAAATTATATAAAATAAATCCAAAAATCTTGATAGCGTTATGAGTGTATTTATGGTTAATATTTATGGCCATAATATACCACCAATCCTTGCCTAAATCCGACAAAACTACCATTTGTTTTTAAATAATGTCTAATTTAGATAATTCAATTTATTAAGGAGACATAATTATTACACTACAAAAACTTAAACTTTTCAATAATGTCCTGTATTTTAATTTTACTTACCACTTCAAATAAAAAGAAGAGTAAAAAGGTATTTTTATAGGATTTTATTCTTAGTATTCTCAAAATAGACAAACAATTTAGGACAATGGAAAGTCTAGTATTAGACATTATGTTTTTAAGACAAATCTTGTGCCTCGCTACGGTACTTACGATTTGATTAGGCGCATGTCTTCAAAAATAAAATGATTGAAATTCTAATGAGATAACACTACAATCAATGGGTCTAACGAACTAAATAATATTTTTGTACTCTTGCTCAATACTCAAAAGACAAGATAAAAAATTAACCAAAAACTCAAAATTTGTGTGTCCACAAAATCATCTCATAAAATGGTAAATACACACATATTTATAGAATTATTCGTGACTTTTGGAACTGTTCACGAAGTGAAGTGGCACAACTCTTTATGTAATAACACAACATTAAAAAAAGTAACATAATTATTCATCTGGATAGATATAAATGACTAGACACAACTTTACAACGATAATCAACTCATTAAATCTATGTAAAATTCAAAAGAGATAAATTGTATTTGAATTTTTTCAACTAATATTAATTATATAAAAATTAATTGAAGTCAATTTTTCATTAACTCCTTAATGATTTTGAACAAAGTAATATTAATTGAAAAAAACAGTAAATGATTGTTTAATTTGTTAGTACAATTAATTTGTTTGCGGTTACTAGTTTAGAAAGTAATAAAAACGTAAGGTAATGTCTTAATTAGTGTGGAATGAGTGAAATAAGTATGATAATCACTTGAATGC